>JBBIGC010142744.1:0-20158 GCA_037576955.1 Lepidarchus adonis | reverse complement strand
ACACACACACACACACACACACACACACACACACACACACACACACACACACACACACACACACACACACAAGTGTGCTCTGTCATTTTGGCTTTGCGCTGTCATTAGATATATAGCTCCTCTGGTTGTAGCAGGAAAGGAAAACACTGCACCCTTTTCCTAAGCTTCAGCTATCATACACCTATTATATAATACCTAGCTATTATATAATATAAAAGGACACAATACTAAAGTTTGGATTTATACAAGAAATTAGTTGTCATTCCAGCACTGGCGATCATATTGTATATTCTGATGATGCTTGGTATACTAGTACCCCTAGTATGTTTTTTCCATTGCAGCCCTACAGTAAGCATTTTTCATTAGATTTTGATCTTGCCCCAAAGCTGAGCACACAGATTATTGTATATTATTATGACTATGTCAATTATAAATCAATTAGTCAACAATACGCTCCAACTGTACTGTCTAGTTAGTTGAAATGCATTCTGCCCATGCTTATATTTGTATTTTCCCCCCAAAATAACTGTGACTCTTCTGAGTACCTTACACCACTGTATAGTGACACTGTAGCTCACCATTACCATTGTATCATTCAAGAGAAGAAAACTGACACATTCGATCGTTTCTGTAAGATGATCTGCAACACTTTTGGCCAGACTCCAACGCATGATACCTTCATCAAATTCCGAAAGCGTCAGTGCCCCTAAGCAAGCTTTTCAGTCGGCAGCTGTGACAGCGGGACCCCAGAGGTGCCCACCTCAAGTGCCGGAGGGCCGGTGTCCAACACAGTTTGTCAGAAATTGCTGATATTCTTTCTCAAAGGTGGGTCTTATGTCCTGACTGCTTTAGTCCATTATTCCAAATTTCGGAATCCCAATGCATCGATACATTGTGCCACTGTTCAGTGGGAGCTCCAGATGTGTCCAGTCCACAGTCGCACAGTGCAGAAACTTGGCAGCACTTTACATGGGGGTTTCTGAACGCAGGTTTCAGCCACAGCATTCCAGTTCTTCCAAAAAGTGCCTGCTTTCAGGGACTCTGGGACATCCTAACCACAAAGAACATCCATCAAATGATGGACAATGTAAGCTTAGACACACGCTACGCACACACATATGTGTAAGCCGAGACTACCGAAGTCTGAAAGTGTTTGCTTTTTTGAAGTAGCATTGCAATCCACAGAGCAAATGGAATTTTAAGGAGTGTGTGTGTGTGTGTGTGAGAGAGAGAGAGAGACAGAGAGATTGTGAGTGGAATTCAGAATGAGCTATGTGGGAAGCAGGATGGTTAGGTGAGAGAATCTCAAGCAGAGGATCAAATCGCACAAACTTCAGCTGCTTAGACTCATTCGTCAGAGAAATACGACAACAGCCTCAAGGGTCCAACATAAGCACCATGTCGCCTCGAAGATATCAAGATATCTGTTACTGCCGAGCTGTCATGCCCCAGACACTTTTTCCACCCTCTCTAGGAGAGTAAAGTCAGATTTTTGTTGTATTGTAGCCGTCTGTCAATATATCACGCTAGTTCGCCATCACAAATGAACATCAACAAGTTTAGAAGCATTTTTAAAAAGTTTTGGACATGATTGTATAAAATTGTTGCAATAGGCTAGCAAATTCAAATGTGTTAAAATAGAGAGTAGTGATTTATTTCACAGTATTTAGTGTTAATTTTAGTTTTTAACAAGTGAAAGCAACTGTTTGTAATGGTGAACACACATCACAATGAAATGTGACCTCTCCATTTAACCCATCCACACGTGGAGCAGTGTAGAAAGACGGTTCTTACTCAAGGGAACCGCAGTGGTACCTGCTCTTGAACTTGAACCTGCTCCAATGGACTACAATCTAATTCCAAGGGCAAGGTCCTAACCCTGGGCTAAGTGTCAACAAAATGCTTATAGAAAACCTGACACTTGCTGAAATATGTCTCAAGTTGTTATGTAACCTTTCAATTGTCGCCCTATAGTAAATATCATAAATAATAGAATATATCACAAAGTTATTGGTGTATATTTAATTCAGTGTTTCAAGTTTAAGTCTACATTTCTGACATTCCCCTGTTTAAAATGTTAAGAAATTTGCAGGTGAGAGAATTTAACAAATCTATATGATGCTTGGGTTTTTTAGAGGAGAAAGTTGTTTAAATACATTTAGGTAAAATTAAGTTTTACAAACAAAATCACACTTATTGATTACAATAATAGTATTTGTAAACAATTTGCAAAAGAGCACAGTAGTGTACGCTTAAATCATTTTTATAAAAGCTTACTTGGTTGTTACTGTACGGTCTATATGGTGATGGGAGACCTCAGAGCAGAGGTGGCCAACACTGGTCCTGCACAGGTTGGTAGTTCCCCTGCTCAAACTCACTCCTTACACGTGGCAATTAACAAGTGAGCTGAACCAGGTGTAGGGAGCAATGAAATCTCCAATCTGTGTTGTACACGACCCTCCAGGACCTCAGCTACCAGCCATCATCTTTCTGAATACTGATGTTCTGTCAGACCAAGAGAGGTCTCCACACATTCATTTTTCATATTTCTATGAACCCTCAGCCTTTCAGACTTGTAAATGTGTGTGGACACTTCCCAGATGATTCTATGTTTAAAGAACTCTCATATTCTGTTGTGTTTGACACTGCCCTTCCCTCCTAATGATGTTGCTCATCTCATCAGAGAGCCTGTAGAATAAATGAGGCCACCCTAAATACCTCAAAGTGTAGTGTTATCTCAATAATGACCGTTTCAAATCACTGCTTTGTGTCTGTAGCTACTGTAGTGCACCAAAAGAGAACTCTAGGGAAACCAGCCTCCTTCACCAGCACTAAAAGGCTTATACACTTCTACATGTTCTCTTCCCACACGCCTATTTTTCGCCATTTTACACACACGCTAACCACATGTATGCATACACAAAGATAACCCTCCATTCCTACCACACACAAATGCACACACACTTATTTTCCTCCCCTTTTTGAAAAATGCGTGAATGTGTCAGTGCAGTGCTAGTGTGTGTCCCTAATGATGTGCTAAATCACTCTAGTCCACTCATCTCTCATAACTACTTAGCATAAATAGAGCTCGACACTGTAGCTTTAGTGTAGGAAGTTCAAAGTCTAAATGTGTCGCTCGTGTTTTGTTTTTACCATTCAGTTTATTATCTAATTAATTAGACAATTAATCATAGTTACATAATGGATTACTTTTACTATTTACATTCTATTTGAGCTGGTTTCTCAAGAAATGACAAACACATGGGGAAAATGTGAAGGATAAGGTTTTGTTTTCTGCGCTCCATGTAATATCTTCATATGAATTGCACAAGTGTAAAATTTTATATTTTAGGTTTAATTTTAATATATTATCCAGTAATATTCCAAAAATATTTGCCAATAATAGCAAAGATTATGGACTAAAATACCACATTTAAGATTGCTCCTTATGGAGAATTATTTTCAGGTGTGCTGTTTTAGCTCTATGCTTGGGAAACTTGTTCGACACGAACACAAACACACACAAACGCACGCACTTAATCCATTTTGCAAATGTTCTTGGAGTAATATAAAATCAGCTCTGTAGGTAGGTTGGGGGCTTGTCAGAGACAGTGCCAAGAGACATTTGTCATTAGCTGTAAAGCTCTCTTCTTTGAAGAAGATTGAATAATTGGCCACTGTACAAGCCTCCCAATATGGCTAACATGAGTCAAATACCCATCTCTCTCTGGCCCACGTTCTAAAACTAACAGTGAGTGTTTCAGAGTGGAGCATATTCTTGATGACCACTGGGCACCACTGCACTTTCCATAGTTATGTAAGTGTGAACTTCTTCCATCTTTAGTAGTAATCAAAAACTGATTTACTAGAGTTTACAGTCTTAAAAATAAAAGTGCCAAGAAAGATCTTTGGAGGAATGCAATAAAAGAACCACACTGGTTCACTAAAAACTTCTTAAAAGACAAACAATGTTGACTGTGGGGCTTCTGATTCCAAGGGCATCATTAGGCCACCACAGCCCTGTTTAGTATTTAAAATCAACTTATTAGGCTACGTAACCCCTTTTATTAGTCTTTCATTATAACTGACATAAGCCTATATAGACATTTATAAAGGCGTCTTCAGCAGTTGTCATCATGTTGGCCCTAGAGCTTTTAACACCGGACTTCTTCTTCTTGAGGGAGTGCCAAAAAGGTGTAAAGCTAAAAGGTCTGAATCTTAAATAGAGGCATAATTCCATGTTATTTCTTTCCTGTCTTTACCACTCTATTGTAATTCTAAACAGTGCAAACTGTTGCACGTAATGGAAACCTTTCTGTCACTAGTGTTTCAAACCCCTGACTGGTGCTGTAAGTTGTATTGTAGTTTTTTTTAGTAGCTGCTTCCTTTCAAAATATGGAGACTCACCATTCAATAGGGTTTTAAAATGACAAACCCTCCATTTGAAGTTTTGCCAACAATAGCAAGGTAAAGAAGCGGTAGGTGATGTGCAGTTTAATGCCATTACCTTTCTCATGAAAAGCTGAACTTTGTAGAAGGCCTCTCTTTGTTCACAGGAGGAGCCACTTCCATTGGGTCTTTGTCTGTTTGTTTCGACTTTTTTTTTGCTGCTCAAACATTATTTTCAACATCCGTGTTTGTACCTTTTAGCCTCTTATAGAGTACAGTAAAGCACATGGAAAGCCTTCCGCTCCTGTACACTCATCCAACAGTTTCCTGTAAAATGTAATTCCCTCAACATCTGCCTTGTACACCTGCAATTTCTATTCACTGTTGTTTGTTTGGGCATTTGGAAGGAAGAATGGGCCTTAAACCTTTAAAATCTGTTCAAACATAAAAGCTCAGTAACAAGTATTGCTGTTTGTAAATGGGCAACATAGTGTGTCCATTTTTATAGATAACAGTACATCATACAGTGTAAGAAACCACTCTCTGTTCTTTATTACTGAACAACTCAACATAGTAAGAGGTAATGTGAAGTTTGCAAAAAAGTTTCTTGAAAATAATCTTCCATTCATTGTTAGCTGCAGTAGATTTGTGGCTCTAGTACAAAACTAAGAAAACTAACTTCTTTAGTGAACAACTTTGTTTGCATCAAGTGGCATATAAGTACATTTATAATTTTAGCCAAAAAATTGTTTTTTAATTTTTTGTAGATATTTGATGCTGCCATCATTTTAAAATATAAAACAAAAACAAAAAACGAAAGTAATCCGAGAACATTTTTGCAGCCCTCATATTTGAAATGTTTTAAACCTTAGCTGTTCATATATTTGCATGTTTTGAAAATTTTGTTCCTGGTTCTAAGAGGATTCCTTAGCATTTTGAAGTAATGTGTGGCATCCTCACAATCTGCTACAAGAGTCAATCAAGCATTATGACTTACTTTGATAATACAGTTTTCTCAAGACCCGAAGTGTGAAAAAGGCATGATAAAGTCATGCATACCTCTTAATAGCTCAATCATGGTGTATGATCTACAACATATCTCCAGAAGAATGACAATGGCCTTGTTTAGCTACTGTGAGACCGGTACTTTCCATCAAACCAGTACCAAATTCAAAGGCATTAACTGCTAAACATTCCCAGGCATTTTACATCATAAAAACTCCACCTTGTGACAGCCCTAAGGAAAATAATAATTGTATTATTTTATTTATTTTATATATATTATATATATATATATATATATTATATTTCATTCAAATATAAGTTGTTTCAAATTCAACTTTCCAGTTGATTATTGAAAGAATTACTTTGAAGAACAACAGACGACTTGGGAGATGTAGCTTAGATAAGAAGGGGGTGTTGTAGAGTGGGACAATGCACTAGGGACAAGTACGTGGTATGTGGGGAGGCCTGGCCCTTTAAAATCTATACTGGACCCTTCAAAATAAATACAAATACAATCCTGAAACAAGAACATACATCACAAATTAGATTACATCAACACTGTTTAACTATTTATCTCCCTCTTATGCATAAAGCATCGCATACATGGTAAATTATTTGTCCAAAACATGATTAATTCATAATTTATCATTTATGATCTTAAAAAACATTGTTTCCTGTTATATTCTAGTGAGTTGATATCTTATATCTTAAAACAATAGCCTGTAAAAGCAAATTACACAGTCATTTTATAATTCATTTTGTACAGAAAAGCTCAATAATTTCCTAGATCCTTGTTACGTCACTGAGATCAGGCTTATTAATAATCATGTTAATATTGTAACTTTATTGACGGTTGCAGTGTTGTGCAGCTAATGACCTTCTTCTCAACTTCTCACCTCTAAAACATCTACCAAGGTCTCAGCTTTGGTCTAAGAACCTGGGTGGATGATACTCAAGAGAAATTTCAGGAAAATTAAAATACATAAAAAACAAATTCTCATATTGTGAATAGTTAGTAAGCTGAGCACACTTCAGTAGCCCCAAAACAGATATTCTTCTAATTCAAATTTATTTGAATTTTTTAAAAGCATTTCACTACACACCATACTGTGTATGACTGTGTATGTGGCAAATAATATTTGAATTTGAATTTGAATTTGAGATATTCTTGACGAAAGGAGAGAGGGGCAGTGAATAGAAAAAAGAAATATGAACAGAGGCTTGAGGATTATAGGGGTCATTTCACTGACTAGAACAAACAAGGCTTGGAAATCAAACAAGGCTTGGGCAGCAAACTTTATATCTGACATGCAAAGATTTCAGTCTATGCCGTATAATAGAAAATACATAATTTTTACACATGGGATGTGCTAACAGCTCAGTTGCAAATGACAATCAGTGAACATGTTGAGGCATGCACAAGGCATTTAATACAGTATTACTCATTATTTCTCTGGCTGACTCTCTCTCGCCCTTGTCCTGTCGGGAAGCTGCCACACCTGCTCTTATAGGTGCTCCTCTGAGCTTTCCTAATGAGAATAGGTTGTTTGTTGATTTGCAATAACTTAACATGTTAAAAAGCTGTTTTTTTTTCTTTCTTTTTTCTAATTTAAAGTAAGGGCTGTCATCATATCAGATTTTCTCTACACAGTTATCAAGGGTAAATGATAACAATATTATTGTGATATGTATGTGTGCCATTAACTACTTCCCACTGTTGCATAACATTTACTCCATGTGTGATGGTAATGTTAAACAATGACCATTGTAGTAAGTATCAAGTAACAATTAAAGTTAATGAAGATTTAACATTACAACCGATATGCAATTACATTTACACTCAGAGCTTTGTATTTATTTTGTTTACATTCACCATTTGGTCCATAAAAAATAACACAAGAATTTGGCGGACTGGCAGATACACTTGAGAGCCTAATACAGGCAGTAAAAAATGCATACACATGATTTCTCCTGCAACACTGTACAACAAATTTGCCGTTTTGTGCAGCTGTTGTGTTCATAAGACATATAGAGTAATACTAGCAAACAAGTGTTTCAGATAAATGTGGGATATAAAACTGAAATAGCACAAATGTCATAAACATTAGATGAATTAGATGCTCACTGTCTGCTGACTGAAACATGCTACTGTAAAGGACAGCTCTGGGATCACACAGGTGTGTGGAACTCTAAAAACTATGGGAATTTTAAAAAACTCCCACTGAGTGGGCAATGAATAGATTTCCTATTAAGAAGCTTTAACATTACACCCGAGACCTTATTTATTAATTATATGTATTTATTGTTTTAGTGTGAGCAAACTAGCTGTAGCTCACTCTGAAATGCAAAGTGTGAGTCTGGGGGTTTGAGAAATGGGAGAACAAAGGAATGGGGTGCCAGAATTAACAAACAATACAACCATCTACTGTTAGAGTGTGAACCACATAGTTACTTGTGCTGTACACATACACATATAGTATTATTATATGTGTATTAATAACTAAAAATTCTGTTTTATAAATCAGGGTTATCATCAACCAGTCTATTGCGATGCCCCTACTTGCAATCATATAAAGACTAGAAATGTTCTGTATTCTCAGAGCAGGTTTGAGATCAAGAACACATAGCTGTGTATCAGGGAACCCATAGAGAAACAGCTTGACAGCTGAGGAAAGTAATCGAGAATAAGGAAATAGATGTATTATTTTATAAGCTGTTATGGAAGCATCATATTGACATTACCAGCTTCACTGACACCCCCCCACCCACACACACACACACACACGCCACCTGCCTTGGGTAGATGCCTGATTTTGCCACTTATCCTTAGGCCAAAGCTCTTCATACCAAATAAAACACTCTTTGGAGGATTTTTTCCTTTTCTTAATTAAAAAGTAATGATGGAAATCCATGTCTTAGATGAATTTTTGGCAGTGTCATTGGTATGTCCTTGTTATTAGGGCATAAACACTAAAAACAGAAACCCAAATGGCTAAGTTAATAGGTTTTAATGTTGCTGTTTTTGCAGTGATGCACACCACCATGCCGGCATCAGTGATAGATAATCTAATCTGTAAACACATGCTAAAGTGTCAACCTGTTCCTACAAGAGTATATAGAAGGAATGAAATAGAGGTTCTCCTCTGCTACAATGCATCAAAGTTAATACTTGTGTCACAAATATGGTAACATTATAGGAAGAACAACACATTCCTAGCTGTAACACATCTTAATGTAAAGTCCTTTTCTATTGGTCCATTCACTATGACATTTTCATACCAAGTAAAAGGCAGGCGCTATTAACATTAAAACTCCCAAGCTCAACGAAAAAGGGAAAACAAAGCATGTGAAGTAAATACCTTCACTCCTGCATAATAGACAATACAAATGAGAAGCATTGCTGTCGTGATAAAGGACAAAGTATATGTTGTTGTACAGACAGAACATACACTCACTGGCCACTATACTCTCAGCTCATGTAGCTGGTCCATCATGTGGCTAAACAGTTGACAGTAGTTGATGTTTTTCCATGCACAGTTTGTGTTAGTCATCCTTTATCCCAGAGGTCTCCAAATATCCAGCATGGGAAGCTGGATTCAGGATCCAGATTTGAAGACATGAAGACTTCTGCTCTATCCCTTCATCTGTGGTCAGTTTCTGACCACAGGGCTGTTGCTGGCTGGATATTTTTGGTTTCCAACCCCAGCAACAACACTGGTGCTGACACTGAACTTACTGCCATGTCAGAGGCACTGCATGTGCAGGGAACAGATCACCCTGCATATGATATCTGCTGGTGGAGGCGGAGCTTGAAAAATTGTGCAGAAACAGATGTCTGGAGTCAGTAAATGCAAAGTAAGAGCTGATAAAACAGCCAATGAGAGAAGATGAAAGGTGGGTGTTCCTAATAAACTGGCAACAAGATGATATTAATTGAGTAAGACAGGTTGGAAGATGAGTGGCCAGTGATTGGTCAGAGAGTGAGTGAGATGCAGCGGGTGATACTTCAATAGGTAATTCATCTAGGCCGGGAGACAGCCAGCTTCTCTCACTGACTGCAGTCTCCTCTGCGCTGCCCATGTTTTATTCATGGCGGATGAAAAGGCAGATTTTAATCACTTTGTAAGAGCGTCAGAACAGAGCGCTGTGTGTTTCTTAATCAGTGTGAAGTGTGTGTGTGTGTGGGGGGCGGGGGTGTCCCCAGTTTCCTGCAGGCAAAGTGTGACGTCTTCATAGATTCCATAGACTCAGAAGAAATCTCAGCTGATATAAAGGTTAAGTTCACATTAACACGTTAAACACATTAAAGTGACATAAATAAAGATTTAGGCCTCAGTGACACAGATCTAAGCCATTTTCACATGCAGCGTCAACTTTAAAGGAAATGACCAGAATTTGATGGTGGGCATGTGTTTGGGGGGTTCCTGCTGTTCCTACAGCTCTTTATAAATGGAGCTGCAGCTTTTAGAGAATACATGTTGTTCCTAAGCTTTAACATATTTTGATCTGAAGGTTTATTGGGATTTCTAAAGACTATTCCCAGTGGAACCCCATGCTAAGAGTGCATAAAGATTTTTATTATTATTTAAACCAAAATAACTCATTTTTGCCCATTTCTATTGGTCCATTCATCGCATTTATATTCAAAATAAATGGCAGCTAGCCATCACATTCTTAAAACAGACTATGGAGATACAAGGTTTTGTCCCAACAGCGACTATTCTCTTTCTGCTGGTACAGTGTTTCGTGTGCAAATGTATAGGCACGACAACATGGATGGCAAGAGCCGGACGATTCACCTTATGGGGTGGATTAAACATTTCCGACAAGTCTTTACTTTCCCTCTTACAGAATTTTTCTCTCTTTCATCTGCTGGTCACGACGTTTCTTCTACACAATCACCCACACACTCACGCTCACGTCTACGTGGCAGTTAGCAGTGGATAAGTAGGCCATTATTCAGTACAGGTGAAGGCTGTGTGTGCGAACATGCTTTTTATCGATCGGTCAGGGAGGACTAGAGTCACGAGCTGCCTACAGCTACAATAAAGATGCCCAGGCCCTATCGCCCACCCACACACACACCACCACACAAATACACAACACACACAGGTACTGGTCCCTGTGTTGTCATAGTAACATGTTTCCGATAAACCAGGAGAGGCTGTAATCTGGCATTGGCGAGTCTTAGTGGTTAGTCATGATCTGCCTACATGACAGCTCCCACTTATACACACACACACACACACACACACACACACACACACACACACACACAAAACACCGGTTGGAAAGTGTCCAGTCCTAATCTGTGGGTAACTTTGTGACATTATACATCTGACTACTGCAACAGATGAAAGATTATATAAGCAGTGAATTATTTTATTAATGTAATGGAGCATAAAACCCTTAAGCTGCGGGATTTATATGATTATTAATGATCTTATTAAGTAAAGGCAATGCGTGACTAATATTTATCTCAGAATTACACTCATATCTGATTTGTTTCTGTTAAAAATGAAGTATATTGCTTTGTAAAAATAATCAACTTTACTTATGTAATGTAGTTTCTACTATTCTTGCTACGCCTTATTAGATGCTAACAGCCTTTGTATACGTACACTGCACAGAAACAATAAATTAAATTTTATTCTAAGCAATCAATTCTCAAACACGATTTCTGTTTAGCATCTGCAGCGCCCCCTCTGGTTCAGCACTGCTATAGGCGTAAAGAAAGAAACAAAGTGACTAAAAAAATCAGTTAACAAATGTGCACTGTGAGAAAACAACACAAGAACCTAAATCACGCTGTTATCATTCTTCTATCTAATGTCAGCAAACTGCCTGAACTGGAATAGCACGGCAACAAAATGTTTCTCTTTTTGCCTGGTTAGTGCAGAAATTACTGCCAATGCAGTGATGCTAGTGACTACTAGCCCATGTAGCCTGTGTTTGATTGTTATATTAGCATAAAGCTATTAAAACTGAGTCTTCACACACCCACATTGGGTTTAATAATATCCCATTTAAACACAAGTTAGTATCTTTCAGCTCCATTGGCTCCCTATCAGTTATAGGACATATTTTAAGGTTCTTGTCCTAACTTTAGGGCTCTGAACAATCAAACACCTGATTATATTAAAGAGCTTTTACATGTGCATGTTCCGAGCAGGTCCCCTAAGTCATGTGACAAAGGACTGTTGGTGGTTCCTCATATGAGGTTAAAGACTAAAGGCATTTAGGGCATTTGATCTAAAAACTAATTTTTTGAATATGGCTTTTTAATTTTGCGTGTTGTATTCCTTTTTATTGTCAATGTACAGCACTTTGTGATTTGTATCTTGATAAGTGCTATATGAATACAGATTTACATACTTACTTACCTGTATGCTCCGATACTGTGTACTCTGTTTTCACTCTTGTTTCTTTTGCTTTTCCTCACTTGTATAGTGTGTGTGTTTGTGTGTGTGTGTGTGAGACTAAAAGAAACCGATCACAAAGGCATGCATACGTTTCATCAGCATTATTGTAATTGTGCATATTCTCCTTTTAAATTGTCTAAAGTGTTCCTTTACTTTTGAGCATTTTTAAAGTTCAGCTCGGCACAGAGACATTTGTTGTTACTCTTTAATTAACTTGTGTAGTTTTTAAAGTGAACGGAAATATGGCCCTTTGCATATTTATTATCTTTAATAACTCACTGAACACGCATCTTTATTAACTCACTGAACTGAGTGTCTCACTGGTGATCCATTCACAGAATCTGGTCTAGATCTTTATGCATCTTTGCACCGATCAGAGTGAAGTGTATGTACATTATTGGAGCTTTAAATCATGTGAGATCATAATAACGCTGCCAAACGACATGGATGAAGAATAGGACACATCCAAATAATCAGTGGCATGTTCAACAAATATCTGACAGCAGCAGAACAAAGCAGGATCTGCATACCGCAGGTCCACTGTGCGTCATACCCCTAAGCACATGTAATCACCTCATCAGCTCCTGCTACACCTCAGGTATGCACTTTAAGGCATGTAATTACAGTAATGGCTTTCATTCAAGCTGCGCTTCTTCTGTTCTCTGAGCTGCTGCATGTGAGGCATCCTCGCTATTCCATTACAGCATTCTCTCTGAAGGCACCAGACCACAGCCATGACAGAAACAGTGTTGCTTTGAGGCAAAATGGGACTTGTGCAATTTGGGAAAGGTCAATAATCTGGTTGGTGAACTTTGAGAAACATGAGGTCATTTGGTGTATGTGTCCAACAGAGGTAATCCCGATATGAGTAGCCTAGTACTAGTGTACCAGATTTATTCCAATTTGCATAAAGATGGTTCACCCAGTCAAACCAAGAGTGTTGCTGTGAAGAACTGTGCGATGGACTGCAATGACCAAGGAGAAAAACATAAATGGCCAACATTGCTATTTTAACTATACACAGCTGACAACTGACGAAAATGATATACTTCAGGGATATTGGTTAATTAAATTTGTAATTATGACACTTGAAGATTGTTACAAGAAAATCTATTAAACCGTTATTTTAGAAATTGGTTTATATGAAAGCTATTAATTTATTTCATAGTTTTCTATTTGTATCATATGTGCGAATTTATCATTTATCAATTTATCATTTCCATTTACACTTTTTTCCACGTAAGATTGTACGTTTCTACAAAAATCCAGATAGTAGATGAATTAACAGATGAGATTAATGAAAAGTTTAATAATAGTAATGAAATCTAATAATGCAGAGGTTATGTAATGATGGTTTTCCCTTCCTTTCTTTGTTCACCTGCACCTTATTTGTAACTCCTCCCCCATGTCCAGGTGTTCCTAGTTGTACATTAGTTGTAGGTGTCCTAGTTCTAGGGGTATATTTATACCCCTGCGTCTCTTATTGGGAATGTGTGGGTTTATGTAACTGTTGCTGTGAACTGTGTTTGTTATTAGTTGTATGTTTCTGTACTTATTAAATCCCATTTTTGTTTAATGATTATGCTTGTGCCTACTTCCATCACCCCTAAATCCTTCACTACACATCGCACTAGTCTGAACTTGAAAAATGACCAGTGTGAAAATAAGAAAGAAAATATTTCAATTTAAATTGCAGTCAAATGCTGGTTTAAAAAAGTAAAATATTTCCAAGAAATCATAAGTTTTAGTATGTAGTGTAAGAATATATTGCATAGTTTCAGACACAGATAATCTGTGAAGCGGTTGAAATTCAGAAGCTTCAAGGTTAATCATCCAGACTTGCGGATGCATCCACACAAAGTTTGCTTAATACGTTCTGGGAAAGATCAGAAGTAGCTTTCTTCTCAAGAAGCAATATACCCTTTGTGTTCCATTACAGGGAATATGAATATGAATATGAAATAAATGATTATGTTTGGAGGCAGACATCAGTCATTACGCAACCTCTGTGAGTAGGTGTATGATAAAAAGGAGTGTGCAGCTTGATATCGTGGAGTATAAAATGATTAACACACACTGGCAGTCATGTACAAACACACACACACACACGTACACACACATACACACACACTTAAACGCTGGAACAAATACAAACATAGCTCATTAGTTAAGGGCGGCCTCTAAAATATAGTTATGTAATTATAATTAACATTTGCACTGACTTACAGGAGGCGTATGAGGGAACGTGTCGGAGAAGGAGACACGTGTCTGGGTGTGCACACGCCGAACAAGCGCAGTAATTAAGTTTGTTATGGGACATGCTCAGTAGTTTTGATGTTTGTCATTATGATCCTTTTCAGATAGTGCTGAAGTCATTACAATGTCACTACACAATGGCGGCATTATTCAGAGCACACAATATCTGATACATGAACCTAATTTAATCCTTTTAAATGAGAATTTTTAATATGTAGACAGATTCCTATAAACACACAGCCCTGTAATAGTAAAAATCATGATGAGAGAAAGCAATTAGCTTGTGTGATAATGATAGTCTAAGCTGAATCACCGCTCTATTCTTTTATTCTTTAACAAACATCACAGCTGTTTATTAACCTAGAGCAGTTTATATCAGCCGTATTGTGAATGTCTGTGAAGCAATGTGTTTGTTTATGCAGCTGCCAGAAAGACCTGTAATTTACGAAATAAACAAATATTTTTCTTTTCAGACGCATCATTCTTACTTACGCTCTAGGTACTTTTTGAACCCCTGCTCAAAATTGGCAGTGGTCCCTAGCATAGAAATTGTCCAATCATAGAGTTCATTACATGCCATTGTCCTACAGTCAGCGGAGCTATTTCCTCCACTGCATTCAGAGCATGTGCAATGTAAACATGGCAGTAACTTGAAGGGAAGAGTGCGGAAAGCAAGAAGAAAACATGGCTGCAAATGACTGTCAGGCAAGGGCAAGCACCCCAAACTGAAAGATTTGTGTGTGTGTGTGCATTTTTATTTATCTTAATTTGTTGGTCTTTTCCCCCTGCTGGCACTATGTCATTGAAACACAGCTAGAAGTCTCAGCAGTGGGCCCCTGCTGCAAAAAAAATAAATAAATAAATAAAATGCTTATCTTTTCATTTCAACAACCAGTAATATACCCAATATAGTTTTAGCTATATTTTAATTTAGTTCTTTACTGACATATTGCAGACAACCAGTATATTGGTTAGTGAAATATACAGACAAAACAGTAGTTTTGTTTAAAGGCCTGATAAATGGTGCAAGCTTATATTACTTTTTATTATTTTATTTATTTAGTCTTGTAGCTCCAGTATAAAACTAAGGAAGCAGCTCTTGGACACCACACGTCTTGGCGAACGGTGGGCAGAAAAATAACAAAATACAAATTCCTCAATTAGAAAAGACTGACAAGACAGCTTATGGTTTAATGTGGTTTGCCCCAGAGAAGTAGAATTAGAGACAAATGACAGTAGCTCCTTTTCTTCTTGTTTCTATGGGTTTCACTGTCACTTTCAACTACAAGCTAAGTCCAGTAACTGGCAGAGGAACATGGTGGCATTTCCCAGAAGAGACTTGTTTCATGTCTAAAGGTGGCACTTTGATTGTGCTGGAGAGTAAGTCGGCAGCAATTGTTCAGTTTAAACTCAGCACCGAAAAATGTTGTCTGACAACTCATGAAGATGATACAGCACACACATGATGAAGGGATTACTATATTTTTTCTGCATGTCAGGAATTTAAAAATAATGAAACCTGTGAAAATATTTGTGGGAACTGATGTACGCTGGTTCTTGTGGAACAGGGTGTTATACTGTAATTCTTAATGATACATTTCCTGGATTGATGCATCGAGCAAGCCAAATGGCAAAGCAATTGCATAAACACAGATAACTTGAGTGTTTAAGTGAATAGTCTTCAACAAAGCCAGAAAGATCCAGGTCAGAACAACCTGAAAGGAATTACCCACATGTTTTTAATGGTGCAACTCCTTCATTTTACCCATTATCAAGGCTGGATTGCTTCAGATAGTGATACTGTACTAATCATGATATTTATATCAGGATATCAGGATTTGAAATATCACAATGTTTCCCAATAGGGCAACTGAGTAATGGTGGCTAATGTTCATATCTTCAGTGGTCTTGTCCATCATGGTGAACAAGCAGTGTATAGCGGTTGTAGAGTCAGCTTTATTAAATTAACTGACATTTTTTAACTTCTACCTTTTACACTGTGGATGTTTCAACGTATGACTGTGAAATTGAGAAAAATAGAATGTGCACTTATCCATTTCAAGTCATGGGGAAGCCAGAACCAATCCCAGCAGATTACAAGCATAAGGCAGGGTTCACCCTGGAAAGGAGGCTAACCCAACAGAAAAAAAATAGAGGCAGACAACCATTCCCACACAGACACCTATGGGCAATTTAGAGTAGCCACTCAACCTAAACCCGGAGAAAACTCACACCAACATTGGGAAAGCATTGGTGTAGTACTTCAATATAGAACAGAGAGATTGGAGATGCTACACATTTACAACCAGTCTAGCCAACATGGTAGTAGAATTGTGTGTAGACCATGTTCAGGTGAGGCATCGTTTGATCAGAAGGGGTGCAGTAGAAAGGTGTGTGACTTGCTCATTCACAAATGATAAAGAACATTTGGGTCCAATCCAAATTCAGCATAGACTACTGTTCAAAAAGTCAAGTATAATTACATATTAATGAAATATGTTAGCCACCACACTTGAAAAAAGACAAAAACAAGAGCTAGATTTTCCTATGTTAAAGTTAAGGGCAGCTGAGCTTTGGGACACGTGTCTATGCAGCCATATTGTACACAGAGCGTGTTTGCAAGGTAAAATAATTACTGTGACATTTAACAAAATGGGTGGAACTGCCCTTTGTAGAGTTAAGAAGCTTAGCGGCGGAGGAACGTCCTATTACTGGTTCTTCATCTTCAACAGGGAATTTAGTCGATTCTGACCTCATGGCCTCATGCAAATCTTCACAAGCTAAACAAATGAGGATGACTACACAATCTTATGAATATTCAAGTTTGGTGCTACGTTATTCATAGTTAAAGAGGTTACAAAGATGAGGTATGAATATTTTAGCAGCCTTTTCCCAGCACATGTTGTGCTGTTGGTCCTTGTCTTGCACTCATGCTCTTGTTTTCTTGCTCCAAGGCACACATACAGGCCACATGCTAGAACTGTCACATATTATGACGAATGCACACGGGGAGTCAAAGTCATTATCGGAGATATGACAGCAGTGTTGGCCTTTCATATGCAAGTAGGTTAATGGGACGTTAGACCGCTAACAGACATTTAACACTTTTTTTTCTCTTTGTCGGAGGCTACCTCTGTCACACACTAGCTGGAGAGTCCCTCGGCACTTTTGTTCACTTACGGATGTGAAAATGGCCTCATCACACTTCATTAATAGTAGTTTGTTTCAAGTATCGTCCAGGATACAGCAGTGTTTTCCAGCCCTGGTTCTTAAGGAACCCCCTACTCTGCACATTTTAGTATTTTCTCTGCTCTGACACACCGACTCTACCCAGGAGAGATTTGTTAATTAGCTGATTAGTTGTGATCAGGTGCGTTGGGAGTAGGAAAATCTAAAATATGCAGAGCAGTGTAACACAGGAATATAGTGTATAGCATTTCAGTTTAACATCATCGCTGTTGTGTGTAGTGTACTCCTCCAAGCGTGTTGAGCTGTCCAGTGACGCATTAGCAGCAGCTTCTCATGTCATTGAGGATGATCATCAGGCAATTTGGAAACATTGTCATTTTTGATAGCGTAGCATTCGTTTACATTAAGGTAAATGGCTAGAACTTGAAGATTTAGGTACAATTCAGTCATGACTAGCTTCCATTTGTACTTTTACCACAATGTTTCTTGTATAGTTGCAATATTAGAGGTGTTTCTTAAGACAGCAGCATTGTACGGTCTCAAGTCCAGCCTTTCTCTCTTACTCTTTTTCTCCTCCTCTCTCTGGAGGAAATGAACTAAGCAGCTCTTAAGCAGAGTACAGTCATACAGCCATCAGCTTAATTTAGCATTACACAATAGATGAGAAGCACAACACACAGTACAAGTGCACACATACCATTAGTGAGCGAGTGCGTCCGAACCGTTCCTCCCAAATGACTGCAACAGTGAAGCTTTTAAGTCCTGTCCAGAGTTCAGTCTGTAATTTAGATACGCAAATATATCAATGGGTACACAATGACCTTAGAGATTTATAGTTTGTGACAGTCATGCAGCACTTAAGAGTTAGGGTACACCATTTAGTTTCATCCAACATATTTTCATTAAGTATTTGTCAATCTATTACAGCTTAGTCACTGAGAGCACTGAGAGCAAACATTCCTTAGTCAGTGAGTCATATAGAGCAGCACTCTGTACCGGTGTTGCTTTACTGATGGTGATGTGGAGATTTCAAGGTGAGGTGTGGTAGATACTGATGACTCCTAAATGAAATCCTAAATGGAAACTATCTGTCTGTCAACAATAGCAATGATATTGTGTTGTTTGTTCGACAAAGATTGTGCAAATTCTGTAGCTATTAGCATTTATGTTCTTTTCAAGCTTACACTTGGTCCGTAAATTAACAGGGTAATTGTGGTACAGGAATACGGTATAATACAATTTTGTATTCTGTGCTATAACTTATTACTATATTTTGTATATTATTCTCCCAAATAAGGACTTAGACTCAGCTTGCATCATCACAACACATCTGATTGGCTAAAGCACATAAAAGATATGTTAAGGATAATGAAAATCCTTTGTGCTGTCGTTTGGGTGCAAGACGATCATAAGATCAACAATCATAATGAACTGATTTTGGGAAGTGATAAATTCAGTTTTCAGAAGTAGGAAAACGTTATTCTCTACCATATGCATCATGGATAAAATATCACCTCTAATACTGGCTTCTCTGAAAGTCTTTTATAAAACTATTTACACATTTGGAAACACCGACCCGCATAAAGAAATGAAGGTATATAAAGCAGCAGGAATAGAGCAGAACTAGAAATGCATAAAAATATAAGTTAACAGCTAGTAAAATGACTATAAAAATGCCATTAAAAGGTAAAACCTTGTTGCTACTGCTGAGTGGATGGAGATCATTTGATTGTAAGAAAAATTCTTGAAGTATGACACATATTTAACTGCAGATCAATATTCTATTGTATTGTAGAAAAAGTTGGAAGTGTGGACCTGAACCCTTATAACTGATATAAAATGTGTTTGCGTTCCAGTCAATCCACAGATTCTGAACATATAAGTGTCCAATTTTTCTAATTCTGTCCAATTCAGTGCAGTTTCACTCCCACAGTCACACAATGTATAGATTATAGGTTATAGATTATAGGCATTGTTGCGAAGATATCGTTTATACGCATGTGGCTGTTGCAGGGAGCCAAGGACAAGACTGCATCATTCTTGTGGCTTCAGCAAGTTTCAGCCTTCCTCACAGAAACTGGAAGTTATTAAGGAACCAAACGCAGACATCAATATCTGGAAGAGAGCTTAGTGTTGGCTTTGTCGGATCCGAGTGTGTGGCCAACCTCAGCCTGGACAGTGAGTGGGAAAACAGAGGAGTGGGGGTTGCTTACGCTCACTGTATTACACTTGGTAGCAGAAATCTCTGCACAGACTAGTATACATACATACTGACAGATCCTGTGTTACTGATGATGCTGAATGTGGCATAATTCAATTTATGAACATTGTTTTTGTGAAATAGTGTGAGGAATATTGGTTCACCTCTCAAAATTTAAAAAATAGTGCTTAAATGAAACAACATTAAATTGAAAGTGAAAGCTTAAAAAAATTCCATTCACTCTCCAGTCCATACAGTCCAGTTTTTTAAATAATGATTTTTTCTTTTTTTTTTCTTTTTTTTTTTTTTTTTAAATCATGATGTTGGCTTACATTCACTTATATAGCAACATAATATTAGTTCCATCCACTCACTCTGACTGTGTCTAATACATAAAACTCAACAAATGTTATAAGTAGACCTCAGGGAAAAAGTTAAATACAGGAGAAAATAGGATGTGGGTCCTTTAAATTCATGGGACACACAAAAAATGAGCAAGCTAAGGATGTATAGAGAGATAGCGAAGACTGGTTAGGGATTCACCAAGGCCAGCTATGCTCTGGTCAAGGTCATGGCTTCATCATCAAACGTCACTCTAATACTGCAAACACATCCCAGTATTACGTAACACACACACACACACACACACACACACACACACACACACACACACACACACACACACACACACACACAC
>JBBIGC010142730.1:0-20166 GCA_037576955.1 Lepidarchus adonis | reverse complement strand
AATGTAAAACATAATAAATTATAGGTGTAGGGCTTGAAGTGTGTTTAAAGTGTCCCATGTTGTAGCAGTGTGTGTGTTATAATTGATGACCAGTGTTACAGAGGTATATGAAGTATCAGGAGAACATTGTCACCTTGGGTTGTGCCATTATATGGCATTAGGATGACTGTAAATTTTGTAAATCTGTAAAAGTTTAGACATGGCATTCCAAACAAACAAACAAAATTCTAAGAATCTCTGTGATTGGTTAGATATTCATTTGTATATAGCAGCTTTCAGAGATTTCAGTATTGCAGAGACTGATATTGTAATGTACAATTGTATTGTGCATCCCTAGCTTCTAGAATTGCACAAGCTGTTGCAGCCCACTGTGCAATTCCTCCTGATTCCCTTCCCCTCAGCCAATGGCACACTATTAAGGCAATCTTTCATCACCTCTTCTGCCCTAAAGCAATGGCAGAACAACTTACTGCTGCCACTTTAACTGATTCAAGCTGACACAAATGTATTCTTTCTCATGACTTTGTATGCCAGGACTTTGGCTTTGTATAAACAATATGCTGAGATACTGAATGCACTGTTATTATTATAATATTGTAATGGGTGAAGAAAGGAGGCTGACCACTTTTAAGCTCAGGTAGAATGCCCTGCGGTGTCATTGCTTGTTCACCTCTTAAAAGAGCTACTGGGAACAGTGCATCCTCTGCAGGAGAGTTCAAACACAACAGCATAAGCAGACACACCCAACCAAGCCTAGCTTAACATGGCCGAACCACTCCAAAGCCACTCTTTCCTTTGGTAAACACTCTGGGAGTGGTTCGGCCCATTTCCCCAAAAACACACACAAAACATTCCCAACAATCCAAATGATTTCCACCACACACAATAAACACAAATAATCCCCCAAGAACACAATAACCCCGAACAGTCCCAAAACCCCACAGTCACTGTCTGTATGCAAATGAGTTCAAGATGACGAATGGTTCTGATCCAGTCCCCAGCTCCGCCACAATATTAAAGAACACAGAGCATGTGACAGACAAAACAAATGATTTAATTCATCAGCTAACTAGCAAGACTGGAAAGAGATGAGTTAGAAAAGGGGAAATTCTAATGTCTGCAGAGCTGTAGCTTTAAATCTGCTGATATAAAATTTTAACAATAATCAAAGATGTTGCTGGAGAAGAATTAATTAAAGTTTCCACAAGATGGATCTATCTTTTTCAATACGAAAGATGCGCGGTGCACGCTGGCTGACCAGATCACCACCCTGGAAAGGTAATTTTCCAATTTCCTTTTTATTGTCCTTGGGGATTTTAACAGAGTGAAACTAAACCACGTACTTCCTAAATACAGACAGCATAATAACTGTCCTACAAGGGATAATATCACACTGGACCATTGTTACACCACTTTAAAAGATGCATACGTTCTGTTCCCCGAGCAGCTTTGGGACATTCTGATCACTGCCTGGTCCATCTTATTCCAGTTCACAGACAACAACTTAAACGTGCCAAGCATCTGACAATTTGGATGAGCTGTTATACATCATACATCAGTTTTTGTGAAGATGTGTGTGCCACCAAGACCTTCTGCACATACAGCAATAATAAACCATGGTTCCCAAACTGCAACATCTTTGTCAGGCCAGGGAGGATGCCTTCAGAAGTGGTGACAGGGCCCTGTACAAGCAAACTAGGAAGACGCTGACCAGAAAGATCAAAATGGCTAAAAAAGCAACTCTGAGAAGCTGAAAGAACGGTTCTCAGCCAAAGACCCTGCGTCAGTTTAGACTGGCCTGTGAGCCATCGCTAGCTAAAGACAACCCTTTGCAGAAACAAACAAAGACCTGGAAGACGAGCTGAACGCCTTCTACTGCAGGTTTGAGATGGACAGATTCTTCTCCCTGGCACCCCAGAGACTATGACCCCCATCACACCTATCACACCCCCCACCCTTCCCTCTGGAGCTCAGAATACACGTACAAGATGTGAGCCGACTGTTTTAGAAACAGAAGACCAGGAAAGCCCCTGGACCAGATGGTGTATCCCCCTCTTGATTCAAAGCTTGTGCTGATCAGCTGGCTTCCATCCTCACCTGCATATTCAATAGATCCCTGGAGCTGTGAGAAGTTCTCTTCTGCTTCAAATGCTCCACCGTTATCCCGGTCCCCAAGAAACCCACCATCACAGGACTGAATGATGCCTTGACGTCTGTGGTCATGAAATCCTTTAAACGCTTGGTTCTAGCCCATCTGAAGGACATTACAGGACACCAGTTATGCAGTTGGCCTACTGGGCAAATAGGTCGATGGAGGATGCAGTGAATATGAGGCTGCATTATATCCTGCAACATCTTGACAGCCCGGTCCAGATGCCAGGATCCTGTTTGTGGACTTTAGTTTGGCTTTCAACACTATACTCCTCCAAACTCTCCTAGCTAAACGTGTCACCTGCTACCTGTCAGTGGATCACCAGCTTCCATACAGACAGGAAGCAGCAAGTGAAGCTGGGGGAGATCACTTCTGAAACTTAGCATTGGTGCCCCTCAAGGATGTGTCCTCTCCCCACTGCTCTTCTACCTCTACACCAATGAATGCACCTCCTGGAACTCACCTGTAAAACTCCCAAAGTTTGCAAATGACAACACTGTCATTTGACTCATTCAGGATTGTGATGAGTCTGCATACCAGCAGGAAGTTGAGCGTCTGGTCCTCTGGTGCAATCAGCACAACCTGGAGCTGAACAGGACTGTAGTGATGATAGTGGACTTCAGGAGACATCCCTCAACAATGCCCCGTCTCACCATATCAGACAGCCCGGCGTCTACTGTGGAGTCCTTCAAGTCCTACCACCATCTCCCAGGACCTGAAGTGGAAGAACAACATCTCCTTCATCCTAAAAAAGACCCAACAGAGGAGGTACTTCCTGAGGCAACTGGGGAAGTACAGTCTTCCACAGGAGCTGCTGATCCAGTTTTATACCGCAGTCATTGAGTCTGTTCTTTTCTCCTCCATCACAGTCTGGTATGGAGCACCCACTTAACAGGACAGGAACAGACTGCAGCGGACTGTGTGGTCAGCAGAAAGGATCGTTGGTGCCCCCCTGCTCCCCGTCCAGGACCTGTACCTCTCAAGATCCAGAAAAAGGGCAGGGAAAATCATAGCAGATCCCTCATACCTTGGACACAGACTCTGTAGACCAGGACCACCCAACACAGAAACAGTTTCTTTCCATTCGCAATCTCCCTCCTAAACAGTTGAACTGTTACACTTGCAAATATACAGTGTAAATATCCAGCATTGCAACTGCACTTTATGTACACTCTCTGTATATAAGATTTTTTTATATATTGTATTGATCATTGTACATTTATACACACATATACTGAATATACATATGTATATTCAGACATATATTTATAATTATAAATAGTATAAACATTATTTTATATGTACAAAAAATATGTATACACTCATATATATTTGTTAACTGTTGTTGTTTTTATACTGTTGTGTGTACAGAGACACCATCTGTTGCACCTGTTGCAGATCCTGGTATTGAACCCAAGACCTTCTTGCTTTGAGGCAACAGTTCTTACCACATCACCACCATGCACCATTAAATTTACACTTACGTTTGAGAGATGCTCTCACAGAACGACGTACAGAGGGCTTTGGAGTTTATAGAGAAAATATATCCTTCACACTATTATGGCCAAACGCCACAGTGGGATGGATGGTTGGCTCCATCTGTACTGCAGTGTTTTCTGTGGCTAGTGGTTCACTTGTGTTTACTGCGTGGTCTCACGTGCGCCAGTAGTTTATTTTGATAGGCAGGGCGTGGTAGCTCGTGATCGACGTATTGAGCACCCCTGCTCTAGGACATGGAAAAAAACACAATATCTTCAGCAAACATTGACGCATAGTTACTTTTCATGCCATAAATAGAACAAAAAAAACAAAAAAACGAAAAACATTATTATGGCTCCCTAATAGTTATAAATTCTCAGATTCTTTTGATAATGTTTTAGACCTTAATCAGCTCATTAGATCTGATGCATGGCAACAGCTGTCATTAGTAAATGTCAGGTGGTGCCAATTTCAAAGCTTTACAATGATTCTTCAAACTTTGTGAACACATTTGTGGACACTCAACAACCATGGGTTCCTCTAAGCAGCTGTGTAAGACTTTGAAAATGAAAGTTATTGATGCCCACAATGCAGGAGAATGCTACAAGAAGATAGCAAAGTGTTTTCAGCTTGCAGACTGATGAAGTTAAAATAGAACTCTTTGGCCACAATCAGGCATGTTTGGAGAAATTAAAAAAATTTAAATGACCAAAATATGGTATTTATCGAGGGATGGCCAAACTTAAGACTGTACTTATACGGTGTATCTAACATTTAGTTCATTAAGTCTATAAGCCAGCCAACTAAAAGATGCCTCCAATAATACTATAAAGTTTGGCTCTAAGAAAAGATTTTTGTAAAACATACAAGAGGAATATTCTGGCCTATGCACCCAATTCAAAATGCTTCATAATATTTTTAAATATTATGTTATTTATGTTGACTGGGGCTGGGGTTGCACTGATTTAGCCTGCCAAACAATATTAAAAACAATCAAACAAATAAATAAGCAAACAAAAAACAACTCATCAAATAAGCACCATTGCCAATCGGGAGAAAGGGGGCAGGCACCCAAAATGATGATTCTTTTTTAAATGAGAGTGAATGAGTACAATTTGCATAATGTAATTGCAGCAGGTTGGGATGCTGTGGGACATTATGTATAATTGCACTGATAAAGTTACAGTTGACTTCTTCTGCATTCTTGTGAGCATTTGAAAGGTATGCATGACAACACAGTATGAGGTTCCAGGTCTATTTTTAACACCTCTAACCTTCACATGCATTGCTAGACCTTTAGGTTGGCTAGGGCAAAACCCATACTTGCTTTTTCATATTCCCATCACACTTTCAGTTTGTTTGTTTGGCCTTGAAGTCATCTCTTCTTTTGAAATGGTCTCAGATGGCCAGGCCAGAACAAGGCTATGTTCATGTAATATTTGTACGTAGGTCATGCTCTTGTTTGATACTGACTTTACTTTATATTACTTTATAAGATTTTGTTTGTGCCACTGTGACTTTTGTGACACGTTTAGCTGCAACTACATTGCATCTTCTACATAATGGGGCAATTGCTTAGTTGCTGTAATACTATGCAATATACATTTTTTGTCATTAGTCTGCACAGTGCTGTCTCATGAAGCACATTCAACATATGCCCAGTATAAATCTGCAGTCTCCTTTAGGCTTGAAGACAACCTGACTTAATGAACATGCTATCATGAAAGTCCACAGGGCAGTAAGGGGCAGATTCAGACTTTGTATGAATGTCGTATGTATCTGAGTAGAAAGCTGCTTGGGGTACAAGCTTCAGCAAACTTGTGAAAAAAAGTGTGCTGTGAGCATCCTATCAAATCACAGGCATTCTGATGAATCAAGGCATTGGCATGATACAACATATAGGACAATCTTTATCCATACCTTATCAAGGATTTCAATATATTCACAATATGGTATTTTGATTAACTCTAATCAGAATATAAAGTTTAAGTATAAGTCAAACAGCCAAGACATGTTTGGTGTCCAAATTTAGCATTGTTAGTTTAGAGTTGGAGCTACAAGGCTAACAAAGTCAGTAGTCATAGAAATCTTTCCCATCAAAAAACTCTTCATGAAGGTTCCACAGACTCGTTGGTGTGGTTTCAAACACCGTATGACTTTCTGTTGCTTTAAGAATTAACATTTAGTCATGCAATGCAGGCAATCATTCACAACGTGTATTCATAAGCCACCTAAGTAGTGGGACTGCCTAAATATGGAGTGATCTTATCCAAGATCAGACCTTTAAAGCCATAGTGTTGGCTGAAATGTCCAACTATAGGTACATTGGAAGTCTCATTTATTTATACATTGTACTTAACCACATCTACAACTTCACCTTAAAGAAGACCTGGGTGTACTTTGGAATGGTACAGTGGTTAGTGCTGTTGCTTCACAGCAAGAAGGTAAAGAACCTGTGTTTAATCCCTGGGTTGGCGATTTAGGTTGACTGGCTATTTTAAATTGCCAGTTGGTGTGTGTTTGAATGGTTGTCAGTCTCTGTGTTGCCAAACCTTTTCATTTCTAGCTCATTGTTATTTACTAGAGTGATGCTCAGTCCAGTTTTTTAATAATTTATTGTTCATTAGTTTATTAGTTCTTCCATATGTAAGAAGACTCTGTAGGACTGAATTTGTATTTATTTATTAAATATACCACAGGGTATATTTCATTGTTGCACTTGTGGCATTAATTATATCCTTCTGAATCGAGGTCACAGTCATCCTAGAACCACAAGCTGAATCATCCTCTAACCTCATTCAGGTTACAGCGTTATGTAGCCAAATATAATTTTTTTTTTTAATGAAAAATCATTCTGCATGGGGGAAGACAAATTGAAAGAGAACAAATAGTATTTTAAGCAAATCAATACCCTAAGTGTTTTTTATGCATTCATGGCACATTTCCACAGGTCCAACCCAAAGAGCAAAAAGCCTTGCAGATTTAGCAAATAGAATCTAATGAGTGTCAAGGCCTGGCCTGTGGAGATGGCTGAGGATGAAAAAAATCTGAAAGCAGAAGTAAGAGAGCCTCTGAAAATGCATGAAGCATTATAATTTTCAGCAGAGCAAGAAGGAGCATATGTCCAAATTCACGGAAATAGAGAATGCAGAAAACAACTGCAAGCATGATGTCCTGTTCCAGCGGTTAGTGCCAGTGGTTGTTCTAAAAAAGCAATGTACAGCCCAAAAACACCTGCTCCCATGTATTCTTGGCATCAGAACCATATATTATCAAGAAGGACAATTCAGTGTGACACCACAATAAATTATTGTCCTTCTTCTGAGGCCAATTATACATTATGCGTTACTCAAATTCATTGCATAAGTCTTTTTTTGAAGCTCTCTCCTAACATTGTTTACAAGATGCCTCAAAGTACCTCTCATCTTCTATTGCTCTTATGAAGAAATTCTTTTATTTCAGCTCTGAGACAGGAGATTATAGTTGGCTATTGTGGGGACTGATGATAACGAATCTCATTGTTGCAGCAGGATTCAAGGGCATGTGGAAATTAACTGATGCTGTGTTTAATACAAAGCACTCCCAATATAAAACACAATTATTGTCCTGAAATCTGATTGGCTGAGCCATGTTCAAAGCAGTTGTAAAATAACATACACACATACATGAAATGAATGCTATTTGGCATCCACAGAATGTACTACATTGTTTTGAAGAAGAATTACCCTCCCACAAATGAGTTCTTTCATAATGTTTTGAGGTTTTACAGGATGTAGGAAAAAAACAACAACATTTCAACCTACATTTCATACATAATGTAGTGTTTTTGGTGTAAAATATTGCCAAACAGATGATGTCACAAGCGTCAGTGGCCAGCTGTACAAGAGCCTAATTGTCTTTGTTCTTTCTTGATGGGTTAGATGCCCCCATCATCCCTAAGTGTGATACAAGCCAGTGCTGTCAGTTACCTGATGTAACACAATTTGTGGTGTGTTTTCGTCCAAGCCAGTTGAGCTACAGTCTTATGCAGAAATTTGTGTAGTTTTTCCATGTCCTAGAGAGACTGTGTTTACATCTTTTTAATTACAAAATCACCAAAATCTGTTATTTATCAAAGGGTGCCTAAACGTTTGTATAAGACTGTATATTGACTTTGTATTAGCATTTTGTTAGCAGCAGTGTTAGCATTGTGTTAGCATTGTATTTGAAACATTGTGTTAGCAGCAGTGTTTAGCATTTTGTTAGCAACATTGTGTTAGCATTGTGTTAGCGTTGCGTTAGGATTGTATTTGAAACATTGTGTTAGCAGCAGTTTGACATGATGTGGACACAATTAATGTCACAGTGTGTGCAGTGGCTGGCTACTGGTTAGGACCTTGGCCTTGCCATCAGAAGATCATAGGTTCAAACCCTGTCCTGCTCACCATTGAGGTACACTTGAGTGGGTTATGAGAAAATCTGGTTATTTGTCACATGGGTTGGTTGTCACATTCATTAGAATTGTGCTGTTAATAAACGTTTGAGAACTGAAATGTTCAAAAATATGTTCAGATGTGCCCTATCATGACATTTTATCTCCAGAGGATATACCATTTTCTTTAAGGTTAAGTCTTTTAGCATATTTCATGTAAAAAAAATAATTTCCAGTGGTGTGTTTTTTCTCTATTTTAAATACAATGGTTTTATAACAAAACAATTCCTACTATAATTTTTTTTCTTAACTATGCTACAACATGTAGCTGTTTGCTTTGACTTTAGCCAAAAATTTCAAATGAGGTTACATTGCCTTCAGGGTAGGATGTCATATGTGACAACAATTATAAAAGGTAAAACAAATGCACATATAGGTATATGTGTTTATCTGTTTATGTTCTGATATAGGAGATGATATGGATTTTTGCAGTTAATTTAAATGAAAAGTTCTACGGTTGTGTCCATTTTGAATTTTTTGTACATTAAAATAACATAAGGACCACCAACCTCATAGTGTGTGACTACCAGCCCCACAAAGGAGATGATTGTCACAATAGCACAAGATGTATTTGACTGTTCACCTTTTAGAACAAAGTAAGCTTAAAGAGTAATATTGCTCAATTCCTACCTGACGATTTAGGCTTCCAGTTCACAGTAAAAGGGGATCTATTAAAGATACAGTTTATGAGGGATTCATGTAAAAGTAAAAAGTATGCCTATAAACACAGTTCTTTCCTTTGGTCCTGCTTCACTATTCCCTAGGCACTGTTGATAGTTGCCCACTGCTCCATGCGTCCATGCATGATAGTTTAAATGCAGAGGTCACATTTCAATCTGGTGCACAGTGTGTAATGGTGTGATCACAATGACAAAAACTTTCATTTCACTCAGAGGAATCTCATTAGCCTTTACCCTCATAGTGTTTGTGATTGCATTTGAACTAGTGTCTTAGTTGGGAGGAAATTCTGGGAGAAAATTGCTGTACTGTTTTGTAAAACCTTTATATCATGCTTAAGACCACCATTATAAAATCACAGTCATGTTGCTTATTGTAGAACAGGTTCTCACCCCATAGCCTCCAGGGAAAAAGAATGTGCATGCAAGAATGTTGTTTTCATGTCTGTCATTTGACAACCTACAATTGCCATGTGGCAAATTTGATTCCTATAATTTGTTTTAAGCGGCACCAAAATTACCACCTTACAATGATGAGATGAAAGAGAATCTGGCTGAATGATTGAAGGCTTCCCATCGGTCTGGGCTGTCCATGTTTAAAGAATAGATGTTGCATGACAAATAATGCAGGGCATTAACAAAAGGTAAAACTTTCACTCTTTCATCTCCTTGCCACCAGGACCAGGCAGCACAGCAACATGAATGGAAGTAAAATCAGCATGGAACTGTACTAGCCCTTTGAGATCATTTTATCCTGAAAAAGGATGAAGAATTACATGTTCTATCTGAAATTAGAAAAAAACTTCCTTTGCTGTTGTTTCTGATAACATCAAAGGTGACATGCAGCAGCAACTTCTTGCATTCCCTTGTCTCCACCAGCACAATCTGAGATAGCCTTTCCCCTTAAATTCACATAAACAGTTTCCTGCCTGGGACCATGGCAGAAGAAGCCCCTAACAAGCCTATATCACTATGTGCTGAGACACAATTTGTGGTTTTGCTGCAAGCAGAGATCGGACTCCATTATTTCTGCTCCTTGACAGTGTGCAGCAGCTCAAGTAGGCAACATATTGCACATTATGAATACAGACATGTGAATTTGAGCTGAATATCATTGGCGAGCATCATATACAAGCAGACTGTAGCCAGACACTCATCTTTGTGCAGTATCACCCAAATAACATGTACAGCAGGGTTACTATTGTGTCATTTGTATGTACCCTCGAGACAAAAGCAAAGGCTGTTCAGTGTATGAAATAGAGTAGGGGCCAAGTCATATATTACGCAACAGCTGCAATCTTTTGTTGTATTATTATTTAGTTTTGTTTGCTGCCCACGATGAATGGCATCCATTGAACTACAGTTGAATACATTACATAATAGGCTTATTCTTATTGCAACACTTTTAAATATTACTTTTTCCCCCAATTTTTGCTTTTCCATTGACACAAGATGTATCAGCACCATGTAGGTGAATGCTTTCTTCAGACAGATTTTTTGAAAAGATCTGCTTAGAGAAATCTTTGCGAGAACTTTGTCCTTCAGCCATAGTCTTTTAGAAAGATTTCTGATAGGGACTATTTAGTTTTCTCAGCATACTGACAATGAAGGCAGAATGAATGTGCCTGGTACTTTGGCTCTGCAAAATGTTTGAGAGCAGCATTTGGAAAACACATTCAGACAGAGAGCTGAATTAACTGCATTTGCACAATCTGGCAATGGCATTCATCTGCAAAATTACACTCATGCTCCTTTCTACATTGGTGTTAAATGACAATGAGCTATTCTGAAAGACTGAACCCAGTAAATGCCATTAAGAGTGTGTAATAAAACAGCTGGCTACTGCTCTTTCCTCCTGCTCGTCTTGACCCTTCAAGCCCAGCAATATGTTCTAACATTTTGCCGCTCTGCTGACAAATTCATCAACAATAAGATCTTGACTCAGGCCCATGCTTTAATTCACTTTGTGAAATATCACCGTTTAGACAGTTTGTACTTTTCAACACTGGGAAGGTACCCTTAATGACACGTCATGTACCATTTCTTTACAATACTGTGCAAAAGGCAGTTGTGCTAATAGTTCCTATTGATGTTCTGCCAGCAAAAATGTATTATACATTAGAATAAACAAAATAACAAAAAAGAAGTAATTCATATTGTTACGATTTTCTGGGGTGGGAAGTCATTGAGGGAAATAAAGGGGACTGACACGAGGTTTTTATGCTTGAATTTGGGCAGCATGTTTTATACAAGCTTAAAAAAACTTTTAAACCAGTTCACCCCCAACTGGCATAGCACACATAGAGCATTAAGCATCAGAACCCAACATGCCAAGTACAGCTGAGCTCACCGAACACCACTGTAAACACAGAGATGGTAAGCCCAGTTGTCCACCCCAAACCCACACGAACAATCCAAACCACCCAAAATAATCCCACAAACACATAAACAACAAATTCCCCAACCAACAAACACAAGAAACCCACCAAAACACACATAAATCCCACCTAACTTATTACCCATGGGACCATGCAGCACCAATGCAGCCAACCACTGTTCACAGCTCCGCTACAACATGTTTTGGGAGCTGTGAACAGTGCAGGTTTAGTGATTTACCCTCAATCCCTCTGCCCATTGCATGGACGTATGAAACTCTCTCAGCAGCAGCACTTTATTTAACCACCAGTTGAGCCCAAACCAGGGATTTAATGGTTACTACAGATAATTCCTGGCTTCCACAAAGTCTTTTGCAAAGTAAATGTAATAATGCCTGAATGAACTATTGGACACTAAGCACCATGTCTCCCATGACTAGACTAGTTCAAGTACCACAAATCATCCCCCTGTACTTTATGCTCCCTGTACTCTATGCTTCCACTGCTGCTAGAGCGATATTATTTATTCAATTTATCTTATTTTATTTTTGTTCTTTTATTTTATTGTATTCACTAAAATTACAGTTTTATTCCATATCTCACCCTAGTTATACCTTATTTTTATTCTTTTATTCTATTGTATTTGCTAAAATTACAGTCTTTATTCCATATTCTACTTATCTCATCCTAGTTATACCTTATTGTTATTCTTTAATTTTATTGTATTTGCTAAAATTATAGCTTTTATTCCATATTCTAGTTATCCCACTCTAGTTTTACCTTACCTTTTATCTTATAGTATTTTTTTTTACCTTAGAGTATTTTTTATTATTTTACTCTGTATGTTATTTTATGTCTGTATTGTCTCCATGTGCAGTCACTGCATACGCAATTTCCTCCGGGATAATAACGTTTTTCTGATTCTGATTTGCATTTGCTTGCTCTGTTACTCCAAGATATAAGCTCCTAGCTGCCAACTCTAGAAATTTTTGATTATTGTTATCTGTTGTTAACTAGAGGAGGATGGGTTTCTGGGTCATGGTTCCTCCCAAGGCTTCTCGTCCATGAAGGACTTGTTGACTAGGGACTTTTTCTGTCATTATGGCAGGAAATGTCATCAAGTGAAGCTAAGCACAAATGATCTCATTAGAAGTAAATAATTGACTTCACTATTACAAAAACATTTGCAGAGTTTGACTGTAAAAAAACATTTAAACTAAAAATAAATAATATCTTGTATCAGATTAACTATTTCTCACCCTTAAAATAAATGCTTAAGGAATTGTTTGGCATAAAAAAACATGTATGTTACAGGCCACAATTCAAGTTGGGACTTGAATTTGTTAAAATGCCCTTAATTTGTTAGTTTGATTTGCACAAAAAGATTTTTCCAAATTATTTTTCTAACTTATATTTGATGCCAGAAATATTAGGACTGAGGCATATTAACCACTGTGTTATGTCACCTTTCCCTTTAATGACACTTTTTAATTCTTTGTCAGCTGAGAATTGTCATACTAAATTGTTTTCAATTAACATTTTTTAGTTGAACTAAACATGGTCCTTAGCTCCTAAGAGCATGTCATTATACCTTTAGTTTTAAGAGTGTAAATGAGAATTCTCACAAGGTATCCATGTTAAAAAGTGCAATCTCTTACTGGTTACCAGTTCTATTTTGCTTGTATTGCGTTCCAATACTGCATTTAATTGGTCAATCATGCTACCTATCAGTGTTAATTGATTTCCTTACATTGCATACTGGGAATTAAAGTAAAGGATGATTTGCTGCATGGTTGTGTTTTCTGAAGCACAGTAGGAGATTATATAACACATACGTATATATTCATAACAAATCACCAAGGATAAATTGCTCATTAAGTCTCTATTTACGTTTTAAACAGGTCCACTCTGGATCACTTAATGGCCCTGGGAACAGAGAAATGCAACTGTTTATTTCAGAGCAAAGCTCGATTTGAGTTCAGTCAGTATCACCATACACATGGAAGATTCATAGGAGCCTGAATGCAGAATTATCTCTAACTGTGGATTACAAAACAGCTCACAGGACACAGGAGTTGTACACTGGTAGAAAACACTGATTTTGACATTTGGTCCCAAAGTTTACCTAAAGCCTCTTTTCTCCTTTGACATATGAAAATAAATACATCCATCTCAAACAATGTCCACATTTGTCAAACATTTTTGATAACAACATGCATGACAACAGTGGACGGCATGGTAAAATGTATAAAGAGGTGAAAGCAGAGGAACCAAATCATGTACAAATGTTTAAAAACTCATTAAAACAACAATTAAAGATTAAATGAATGCAGAGTATATACAGAAGGCTCAATTTGTATCTGTATATATATTTAAATATATCATAAATAGGATTTAAGACATTTAAGAGAAAATTGAAATGTTTTTATACCATACATGTACCATTTGTTAATGTAATATTTGGCTTAATCTGGGCCTAGGAAATAAGCCCATTACATTGCAGAAGGAAATACAAGGATATATGATGGATTTAATGGTAAAATAGCTGTCATCTTAGATTTATTTCTGAAAACTCAGATTAAAGGTTCTTGGCTTAGAAGATGAGAAATTGCTTTCCTGTCCCTGTGGTTCAGGCTCCATTGCTACACCAACATAAGTCCTGGGTAAATCAGTCTTGATGGAGGGCTGAAGGAAAAGACCACCACATGAAGGCTGAATCCTTAATTAAATGAAAGCTGTACCAAGAGCTAACCGTACTTCACAAATCTATAAATGTGCTCACCACTCAATCCCATCTCTCTACAACACACACACACAAGCACGCACGCACGCACGCACGCACACGCACGCACGCACGCACGCACGCACGCACGCACGCACACACACACACACACACACACACACACACACACACACACACAAATCAGCCACAACATTAACACCACCTATTGCTATTCCCAATCATGCATTTAATTGCTCAATCATGCCTGTTTATTGATTTCCTTATGTTGCATGATGGGAATTAAAATGGATTATGATTTGTGGCATTGCTGTGTTTTCTGAATCAAACTAGAAGATGTATCTCTTATATAACATATAATTCATATGTGTACATTCATAGCAAATCACCAAGGCTAAATTGCTCATTAAGTCTTGAGTTACATGTTTTAAACACGTGCACTCTGGGTCAGTCAGCGGCCATGGGAATGCAATTTTTTTTCAATTAATTTTAGAGCAAAGCTCACTTTACATTTAGTCAGTATCACAATACACATGGAGGAAAATTCATGGGAGCCTGAAAGCAGAACGAGCTCTGAATGTGAATTGCAAAACAGCTCATAAAACAAGAAACACTGATTACAGATTGCATTAAAGTTGGTCAGTGAAAACATTGGAAAGATCTTGTTTGTCAGTTAAATAATGACAATGAAAAAAAGATAAATACAGTACAGTGGAAAAGTTTGTGATCTTTGCATACATTTGTAAAAGTAATATTGATATTTTGTAAGGTGGTTAGAAGAACACAGGTTTGGATTCAGATTTCCTCTCCATGCGTCCAGCTATTGCATGGATGTGTGAAGCTCCAGTAGCACCTAATTTAATGTAAGGAAGTACTGGTTGAGGATAACCAGTCATGTTGTTAGTGTCAATGTTGTTCATTTTCAAAAGTTTTATTTAAGAAAGAGAAATAACAAAGTACAAGCTAAATGTTTATGGAAGGTGGATTCTCCTATAGGGCGCTCCCCAAAGTGAGAAGGATAAGCAGGAAGAAATTAAATTAGCACTGAAGATCTCTGAGCATGTCAGTTGATGGGTAGGTTTTATACTTTATGGAGCTATGGGGTTTGTCACTTGTAAAACCAGTTTCAACTAGTTTCAACCAGTTAAAGTCATGTGTGTTAGATGCCACAGAGATGGGTGAATGGTTCAGAGATTTTGGACGAGATGAAGTGTGTTTCCTCTTTGAAGGGAGCAAATTCTCTTTTGTTTAAGAAGAATGCAGACCTTGAGTCCCTGCACTTGATAGTTTTGGAGGCTAAGAATTACAGCTTAAATTGAGTCAGCATTATAATGTGGCCACAGGGCCTTACATGTTTTGTGACCCTAGATACACCACCAGGGATTTGAAGGCAACTACAAGTAATACTTGGCTTCCATGAGGAGAAGTCTAGAAATGATTAAGCCAACAGTATTTACTGTGTTACTATTATTTACAATTATACTAATACAAATGTTTTCTTGGAGGAAAAAGAAGCTTTCAAATATAATTTTCTCAGGTTTTTTTTGCAGAGTACTGCGGTTTTAACATGAAATGACAACATTAAAAGTTTTCTGTAACTAAACTCATTCTGGTCATTTTTCATCTGCAAACTTTAACCTTTTGCTCTACACAGAAAGGGGCATCTACTAAAGATGGTAACCTCATGATGAGCAGAGTGCCAGGGGAGCTTTGTTAGCAGAAAAGTGGCAGCCTGAATTCCACAAGCAGAAGCTGCCTCCTTTGGAGGAAACCTTCTCTGCTGCAATTTACACTTGGTCAAGGGAAGATCATGACCACAGCTTTTGGTGGTAATTGAAAACTTCACACCTGTGCCAGAGTGAGTCTGGGTGCACCATTGTAATGTTGTGGTAACACTGCGTAGTCAGTTTGTCCTCAGTGCTTGGATATCATTGTTACATAAGATAAGCCTTTAGCAAGCTGTGACACAGGATATGGGGATCATGGCTGGAAAATGTTTGGTTTTACACAAGCTTTATCGAGAAATGTTTTTTGGAACTAAACTCTTGATATTTGTAAAGCAGACCTACAGTGCTTTGTAGTATGACTGTGGACAGAGTTTCAATACATGTACTTCAAAATAATTTCATTAATTCATTCTCCTATTCACTTATCCATTTAGGGATGTGGGGAAGCTGGAGCCGATCCCAATAATGGTATTAGTGGAATATGTATATACAATACTCATGCATATGGACTTAGTTTCACATCCAGAACTCAAAATTAATTACAGAAACACTTTATACACGTATCAACAAATGCATATTCAACCATAACACTGTTCTTTATGTTCATTATATGTTTTGTATCTTTGCTTACAGTATATTGCTGTACTTAACAAGTCCTGATGTTACCAAAATCTCACCTGGTATTTTGCTGGAAGATTCATTCTAGTGATTCAGCTATTGGATGCTACAGATGATGCTGCACCTTTGAACCGACGTCTCTCAAGAGCTCAGCGTGGTCAATAATTTTGGCCCTTATCACATCTGAGACCTCTGCATTTGGTCTTCCTCTCCTTTGTCCTCCACACATTCTCCCTCTCACTGTCACACTGCTTTACCCACCATCCGTCTTTCTGGACCCATGTTTCCAAACAGTCTGACGCCATTCCTTTTATAAAACAGGACATCTGGGTAGGTGTTTGGATTTTCTTTTTTTGTTTTACTTTTATTAAAAATACTCTGTTAACATATATTTAGATATATTTAAAAGAAATGCAAAACATTTTGCAAAATGTGGCTGTTGAATACATTTTGTGTAAAAGCAATGACAAGAGAGATTTGACAATGTCACTTCAGTTTGGACTAGTGCATGTTAGCAATATAATTGTAAATGACAAATGTAGAATGATTTATATGTCATGACAAAAAGGGAAAGTAAAGCTCTTGCTGTTCTACATGATATTGTAACATATCAATGATAAAGTGAGAAATAATGATAGACTGTAACATAAACTTTTATTAGTCATATTAAAAATGAATGAATAAATAAACAAACAAACAAACAAACAAACAAATAAATAAATAAATAAATAAATAAATAAATAAATAAATAAATAAATAAATAAATAAAACAAAGAACAGATGCAACTGTACAATTACACAATATTCCTTCCATTATCATTTTCTTTGAGCATTTTAATGTTGTAATGGAGCTGAGGCTTAAGGGGGCGTGTTTTGTTTCCGCATGGCCCCCTGGGAGTGTGTTTGGTATGTTTTGAGGCTGTTTGTGTTTAGCTGTGGGGTGAGGTTCAACGTTCAAGACTGAACTATGCTGTGTAGTGAACTAAGCAATTCTGGTTTTGATGCTTGAGTTGCTCTATGTGTGCTACGCCAGTTGGGGGCACACAATTGCTTTAGAGTTCTTTTAAGAGCTTAATAAAGTGATGCACAGCTGCCCAGTTTGAGCAATAATCTCTGTGTTCTCCATCACTTCCCTCAGACAATTTCAAGCCAAAAATTGTCACAATATGCATTGTATTAGAATATTATAAAATTGTTAATGAGTTAAGCATAGACCTTATTATTGGTAGCCACCCATTCAATAAATAGGGGTTGTTATGCTTTGAGGAACATATTGACTCCATTAGTTAACTTATAGTAAAGTCCCTTCATGTGAAGCACATTCCCCAGATCCCGAAGCCACTGCTGAAGTTAAAGGTTAGCTTTTTTAACTTAAGACAAGGTGTTCAGACATCTGTGTACAAAAGGAAATGGCCTGCCTCTCATATTACTGTTAAATGATCCAAAGATAGCAAATAATGGATCTGAAGCAACAGTTTGAAATTCTGTATATAAAAGTCCAAAAGGAATTTAGCTTTGGACTGGATCAGAATTATAATTTGTCTGGTCCATTATCACGTAAGGTTGAGATGGAGGTTACATGGCATTAAGTCTGGACTTTGAATAATGGAGACTGAGAACTACTTCTAAAAGAACCTTATGTGAATTTGATGTGAATAAAAGCCTTTTCATAATCAAAGACAATTATCACACATTTTCCTATTGATTTGATATTTGCAAGGTCTTAATATTTTTATTTACATTTGGAGAAGCAATATTGGACAAAACTATAACTTCTATAATTTCTAATGACTTGTTGTCTTTTTTAAGATTAGAGCCAATGTGTATAATGTATAATGTGAGAGGGGTAGTGCTGAGGTTTCTTTTGAATGAATAAATATGAATAAAAGTAAAAAGGTAAGGGCAGACAAGTTTTATAGAATTCAGGCACCACCTCATCAGGGCTGGGAGCTTTGTTATTTAAAAAATTGTGATAAAGCAATTTCAATGTAACCCAATATTATTAATATTAATAGCCTTCACTGCTTCTTTGTTGAATGTAGGGAGCTGAAAGCTATCTAGGAAATGATTCGTAATCTGAGGGTTGGTGGTTTCACATGTGCTCTAACAATTGAACGTTGAAAAACATTGATTTATTTTGACTGATGTTATTTTTTATCTCTTATTCTATGATATAGGTAAGAGATGGCACAAGTAGAATGTTATTCCCTTCTGAGAAATCTATGGGGCCTTTCCCCATCTCAATATTTTTTGCTGAGTTCTAGCAAGTTTTACCGTGTTCATATTTTTACTTGGTGACTTTTCTTCCTATTTAGGGAGTTTTTCCTTGCTACTGTCGCTTAGCTTGCTCATTCGGGGCTCGGACCCAGATTCTATAAACTCTGTAAAGCTGCTTTGTGACAATGTCAGTTGTAAAAAGTGCTCTATAAATAAATTTGACTTGACTTGACTTGACTTGACTTGACTTGACTTGACTTGACTTGACTTGACTGGTTAAGGTTAGCGGTGGTTAGAATTTTTTGAGTTGCAAGGTCGTTTTATATATGTTTCATTCTACTATCACTTTTCCTTTTATTAAAGGGAAATGCTATTATATAACCTGTGATATCAGCCTCTAGAGATCCTCATAAGATGCAGTTGCTAACATGTGTCATATATGTTCCTGCAAGTAACTGATGAACTGCTCATCAGATAAAAGTGTTGGATCAAAGCACCATTGGTGGCCTGCAGTCCTAAGCTCCCCAGTTATCAGTTTCATGCACAGTATTGAGTGGTCAGATATTACAACAGGGTCATATGCTTTAGTCAAGGGTCATAAGCTGGTCGCCCACTTTTATGTTTTATGTTTCTACCGGCAGAGTAGCAGCACCGTGGCGCCATGCATAGGGCACGGGGTTAGGAAGCTCACAGGCCCGGGTTCGAATCTCGCTCGAGGCGTGTTAGAGATCACTCCCTGTAGGTGTAGTTGGTTGAGGGAGTGATCCTCCTTGGTTTATTTTATTTATTTACTGGCCCCCTCTGCATCTGGATTCAAATATAAATACCCGTGCTGGGCCCTTGCCAGCACATTACACATTTATTGTCACTGTAATAGGAACAATAAAAAAAAAATAAAAATCCATTCACATTTAAAAGGAAAAGAAAAGTGTGGTCAGTGGGTGTCTATACACAATACAGGGTGCAATGATGTGCAATGTACAAAATACCATATCCAATATACAAATTGGATCTATCTATTTAACAATGGTACAACTTGAATAAAGGGTGCGATAGAGACCTGCTGTATAGGTGTAATATAATATTCTACTGCTGACGGCAAGGTCTACAGTGGTGATCAAGTTAATTCTGGTGGTGGTGGCACATTTGATGGCCTGTGGGTAAAAACTATTATTGTTCAGTCTACTAGCTTTAGTCCTGAGTGACCTGTAGCGTCTTCCAGAGGAGAGGGGGGAGAAAAGTGAGTGTCCAGTGTGTGAGCAGTCTTTAATAATTCCTCTGGCTTTCCACTGGAGTCTGTTAGTGTAGATGAATGAAGTGTGGCAACAGTCACCCTTTCTGTCATCTTCACCACCCGTTGCAGGTTCTGAACCATACTCTACAGCAGTAGGTCAGAAGGCTCTCAATGGTGGATCGGTAGAGGTAGATCAGCAGGTGTTTGTGGACTTGTTGTAGCTTCCTGAGGAAGTACAATCTTTGTTGTGCCTTCCCCACCTGGTGAGAGATGTATGTGGACCCGGTGAGGTCAGTTGAAACTCTCTTTAGCACTTCTATATTCATGTTCAGCGTTCATACAGGCTTTGGCATTGGAGATTGGTTAAGTGATTTCATAGCTTACTTTATCTATAACAGTGAAGTCAAGTCAAGTCAAGTCAATTTTATTTATAAAGCGCTTTTTACAACTGACATTGTCACAAAGCAACTTCACAG
>JBBIGC010142698.1:0-20177 GCA_037576955.1 Lepidarchus adonis | reverse complement strand
CACACACACACACACACACACACACACACACACACACACACACACACACACACACACACGCACACTACCTCAAGGGTGGTCAGATCTAGACAGAATCTCTCAGTAAATGTACATGTATGTGTACTTGAAAAGCCACTTGAAAAAAAAAATTGTCTTAATAGTCATTTTCTACTTTTTAGCATTTTTGTCACACTATATATTTTCATATGCACCAACAGAATGAGAAAGGAAACACAAAACACATTTTAATGATCACTTATTAAAGGAATAAAGTTGTGACACCTCACTCCTGACTTGTTGAAGGTCTGAGGTTTCTTAGGTATTTGCACTTAGATCATTTAAGTAAATCAGCCACTTCTTGGCATCTTTGTAATTGTTATTTTCATATGGAAATATTGGCTTTTATTGTGATTTACTCATGTCCCGTAGCCTTAAAAATGGTTTTGTAATCTAATCTAATCTAGACTTTCTTGCTTATCCTTAATGCAATCTTTTTGATTGGGCCTGAGAATTCTACTTGTTGAGGCCTACATCTCATTGCTAGAGACTATTTCAGTGATGTTTAGTCAACTGGGCTGTCTATCATCTTGCATAGGTGTGACAGTTTATTCCAGTTATCAACTAAATTCAGTTAACTGGGACTGAGTATCCAAGCGGGTGATAACTTTTTTTTTCTTTTCAAATTCTTTCTAAAAGATTGAAAATTTTGTCCATTTTAGATGCAGTAGCCTAACCAGTGGTTAAGTGTCAGAGGGTTAGAATTAGCTCTATGCTAGGACATCAAGTAAAAAGACTTTTGGCAGATTTGTACATAAAATGTATAAAATACAGACATATTTATACCTAAATTTAATATTTATAATTTATTTATATTCTCCATTTGATATTATGGGACACTGGTGTGGGGTATCATGACTGTTTTTAATAATCTACACTGTACTTCCTGAGACTAAACATTCAAAGGTTTGCTTTTCTTTAATCCTTTTGTTTTTATTTCCTAAAACTCTTATGACATTATTATTATTATGTGTTATTATGTGTTAAATTAGTAAAGTTCTGTTGTGAATTAACTGAAATAACAAAATGGCAGATGTCCGGATGCAAAAAAAGCACACTCAAGTATGTTTTTTTCATCCTCCTTTTGGTTTGCCTACAATTTCTTCTGCTCACCTTGTGGTGGCCTTGGCTGGGTTTCAACCTCTCGGCTGCCAATTCATGTCTTATTTCGTGGTTGCTGCAACAACACCCACACACCCACCCAAAAGCACAGACACACACCCCACACATGTGCCGCACATATTCATCACTCTCACACATGCATGCTCATGGACTGGCAGGCCTAACACTCAAAATTGATGCACATGTGTGCAGGTGTGTAACCCTGGGCGATCTGTGTATGTGTGCTCACACTCTGAGTGAGTGAGGTGGAATAATCTGCTTTATATTTTGTTTCTTCTTCTTAGTGGTTTGATTTATTTAGATCAGAGACTAATAACTAATGGGTTTATGTTCCAAAAACCATTATGATTTAAGATTTTTAATCTCATGGAACTGAATGTTCGTTACTATGCCTATAAGACAAATACAGCCATGTGAAAAAGGTAGCACACCCCTTTAAATGGTCAAGCTCAAAGTGCTGTCAAAGTGATGTATGAAAATTGCTCTATAAATAAAGCTTATTATTATTAATTATTATTATTCTTTATTAAGAAATGTTCACATATTGATGTTCAATTTTGTTTTTATTTATCTCCGGAACAGAAAGTGATTGACTTGCACGTAAACAATAAAAAAATATATATTTTTTACAAAATATATCAACAAAAATGTGCATTTTAGCTTAGTTACCCCCATTTGGCTGAAATACCCACAGTGAGGCGCTTCTTGTAGCATCTATCAGTCGCCGATGTTTTGGGTTACTGTTGTGTTGCATGGTCCAGTTAAGCGTTAATGTTTTTACAGATGGTCTCACATGTTCCTTAAGCGCCCTCTGATACATGGTAGAATTCAGTTTGGATTTTATAATGGTGAGTTGGTCAGGTCCTGGTACAGCAAAGCATCACCCAACCATGATACTTCCACCCTCATGCTTCACATTTGGTATAAGGTCCTTTCCTGGAATGCTGTATTTGGTTTATGCTGGACATGTCTTCTGTTCTTGTGTCTAAATAATTACATTTTAGAGTAATCTGTTCAAAGAACATTATTCCAGAAGTCTTAGTCTTTGTCTACATTCTCTTTGGCAAACTTCAGTCTGGCCTTGATGTTTCTTTAAGAGAGGGTTTCCTCTTTGCACACCTCACATGTAAGTTTAAGTTGTATAGTCTCTTTCTGATTGTAGAGGCACTTTCACATCAACAGTAGCAAGAGCCTGCTGTAGGTCTCGTGATGACATTTTAGGGTTTTTGGAGATGTCTTTTAGCATCTTTCTGTCTGCTCTTGAGGTAAAATGCTTGGAAGGCCACACCTTGGCTTACTTGTTTAGGAAGTTCTCCACTTGTAAACAATTTTTCAAACAGTAGAATGGCTGATTGCATTTTGAAGCTATTTTTAAATCCATTACTAGACTCTTTTTTATTTCAACATGGTGTTTACTCTTACCTCAACAGTCAGGAGCACACCAGACTAAATGTCTGAGGTTTAAATAGGGCAAACCTCTCCCAGTATTGTTAAAATTGAGATGAAATATCTATATGTCCAAGAATGTTTCATAGGCTTTGATAGGGTGTACTAATTTTTCACATGACTGTATATGTAAATACATTGATCAGCCATAACAATTAGTTTTGAGTAGATCCTCTTCATGCTGCTAAAATGACTCTGACTGTGATGCACTGTGTGTTCAGAGCCAGTATTAACATTTTGTACAAGAAGAGCTCCTCTTTGGGATCACATCACACTCCCCACATGCATCAGTGTGTCTTGGGTACCCATAACCATGTTGTTGTTATTCCTTGGATCACTTTAGGTAGTTACTAACTACTGCATACCTGGAGCACTGCACAAAACCTGCTGTTTTGTGTGCTGACTCAACCATAACAATAAGGGCCTTACTGGCCTTACTGACTCATTCATTTGCTGCCTTATTTATCCCCCACACCCTTCAACAGATACCAACGCAATGAAATATCTAGATAGTCAATGTTCTTAACTTCAACTGGCAGTGGTGTTAATGTTATGGTTGATCTGCGTAATTGAAAACTGGTTTGTTCAACTGTGTTCCCATAAACTCTTTTGCTCTGGGTGCAGGTATGAGACTCTTGCAGTTGCCACAGATGCAGATACCAGACAAGATTCAGAGCAGCAGGGAAAGAGCTCTGGAAAGAGACTGACGGTCAGTGTTTATTTGGGCTGCAGCTTACAATGAATTTATTTGTAATATTCTTTTCAGTGTTTGCTGAATCGTGTACTCAATCATCTTTCTGTTAATGTATTATATTAAACAACCCTACATTTTTATTGTATTTTATTTTTGAAGCAATTTGTTTGGTTTTATAGACCCAGTGTTGTGTCTGGATATATTAAAAATGGTTCAAAAATAATCTGGGCTTGAAAAATCCTTTGTAAGGAACACATGGGTTTTTGTGACCTCATAAAAAGCAATGAATTCTACTTGAGCTATTTTTGCAGCTCAGTTTTTCTGTAAAGTCTGTACAGATTTGGGCAGTTATTAGTACTTTAACATTATTACATAAAATGCTTTCTTCTAAAAAAAAAAAAAAAAGAGGATATTTGCCATTACATTATATGGTCTATTTAAAACCAGGATATGTTTGTCAATTCAGTAGTAAGATTAAAACTGGCATAACAAAATATCATTCTAAACAAAAAGTTTTTGTTGTTTATTTGTTATATTTTGTAAAGTTGTTTGATTATGTAATATTAGTTATTCGTGATTTCCGATCATTTTGAATACACCACTGCACACAGTGACCACAACGAAATTTGTCCTTTGCATTTTACCCATCACACGTGCACACATGGAGCAGCGGGCAGCTATCAACAGCACCAGGGAAGCAGTGAAGTGGGGATGGTACCTTGCTCAAGGGTTCCTCAGTGGTGCCCGGGATGGGACTTGAACCTGCGACCTTCGGATCTCAGGGGCAAAGTCCTAACCACTAGGCCTCCACTGCCCTACATACTATATTACTGGAATATCAAATGATGAGAAGCTAAAGAATTTGGGAAATAACCATAATTATCTTTATGCACAATGTGGAATCATGCACCCACTGTGACTGAGTTTTGATGTGTTATACCTGTGCTTTGGTCAGTTAACTATGTGACACTGTTTAACGCTTCTTGGTGTTTCTCAGGCTGAATGGACGCTGGTGTTGGGAGAGCAAGCACTGGACATCTGTGTCCCAACAACCTCTCCCATGGCTTCCTCCATCTTCGTGCTTGGCGAGCGAAACCTTTTCTGCCTCAGAGACAGTGGCCAGATTCGATTCATGAAGAAACTAGAGTATAACCCTAGCTGCTTCCTTCCATATGCCTCAGGTAATTGTATGATCCAGTCTAAATAGTTTCAGCCACTGTCCCACATCTAACATGTCCCATGTGACACACTCTATCCACATCATCCATTTCTGAGTCAGACAGTTTACCCAGTGGCTGCCAACAGAAAATGTGCTGGAAATTTTTTTTTTTTAAATTTTTGAAAATACACTTCTGTGGACACCATACCAGACTTTGACCTGGTATTTCATGACAACTTATGCTGCATTTATTGCTGACTGAGTCAGTCATTCTTTCCTGTTCCTTAGGGGGAAATCCATTGGACTTGCTGCGTATTAGGTATGACAGCACAGTCAACAAAGTCACCGTGTATAATTGGGGGCTTCCTAATATGCCAGGATATCTTTATTTGCACACCAGCTCGGGTTCATCTGATAAGGCATGTAAATTCCTGTTTGTGTTAGGTTTGGGACCGACACTGCATTTAACACAGATCCCCTCTGTTTCCCTCACTCTCTTGGGCCTTGTGAGTGGAAATATCTGAGCAGACTCTGGTTTCATACACCTCTACATGTTTTATGCAGCAAAGCAATGTGGGTTACGTTTTAGATGACTCATTAACATACGTTTGGTTGATTAAAGTGTATAGAGGCAATGTGGGTTAAGTTTTAGATGACTAATTAGCATTAGCTTGGTTGACTTTAGAGAGGCCAATGATGCATTACTTTATCCTTAGTAACTAGGGATCGACATTTTGACCTAAATAATCTGTTAGTTACCACTTACTATGACAGTAGCACTATGGTTCCATCACTGTTAAGTTTGCCATGTTATGTTATGTAATGTCTACTGTTTAAGCACTGTTTTGCATTGTGTGTACTGCTAAATATTGCACCATTGGTCCAAGAGAAACGCTGTTTTGACCTTACTGTGTGCTGGGAAGGCTGACAGTCTGAATCATTGGTTGGATTTGGGCCTAACAGAAAAATTGATCTTTTTAGAGTAACCATGACTTTCACACACCACATACATTGCCATGTTTGGCCTTTTCTCTTTATTCTAGTAACATTTTAATACAATGAATTTCACAAAAGGTATAATTAACTTCATTAAAGCTATAGCCCAGCCTATGCTTTTATAGACCTATTCAAAATAGGGGTGTAACTGCTGCACATTTTATGACCTGCTTTGGTCCTCTGTGTCTGAACCAGCAACAGTTTAGCTTGAAAATGCTGACAGCAACAGCCAGTTACTTCAGCATGTTTGCCAGTAACTCTTTAGTTATGTTAACTTGACAAATGGGTCATGTTTGGAGAGCTAATATTGAAAACAAAATCTATGTATCGGTCATGTAAGGCTTCTGTTACTGTAAAAGTATGGTCTGTTACTCAAGGAAGGACCTTTTAGCCTTTGTTTCTTTATTCATTTTTTACACCACTGAACCATGTAGAGTGTGCTCTCTTTTTTAGGAGATTTTGTTCCGTTACATCACTAATGCAAAAAGATTAACATGATGTTTTCCAGGTGTAGTCAAGAATGAAGCCATTTTAGAGTGGATCCGTCTGTGGCAAATGCTCTCTAAGGGCATGGACCTGAGACAGAGATGGAGAGCTGTGTGATTCTGGAAACACACATGCTCATCCACTGTAAAGGGTATGAGGTAGAAATCGTAAGTGGAGACTCCAGTTATCGTTTCCACTGGGGTTTCCCTCTGTCAGCTTTGCTCACTTTAGCAGGCATTTATAATAATGTCAGAGGTGGAGGAAGATGGAAAAACAGAGCAAAGGCAATTTTAAGGCTATGGGCACCTGCACTTTCACCAGTTGTTAGGTCTTTCTTGCAGCTAAGTACACATTTGCCTACCCTGTACATGATATACACGCACATGTTGTTAGAGAAGCACTGGGATTGCTGAGAACAGCCGTGAGAGCTGTGTGAGAAAGACAAAGGCATGTGTTTGTGGTTCAGGTAATGCTGACTTGCTTGCTGAATGTGGATGAACGTTACTCTGTATGGAAGATCAGTTCCTGTCATTGTAATGATACAGTAGTTTCATATGAGAGCTTCCAGGCTCCCAGGGTTCTCATTGTTTTAGCTGGAACTTTAGTGGTTTAGAAAATTTTGTAGATTTTGAAAACTTCTATCTTTGTGATCAAAATGCATGCTTGTTCCAAATTCCTGACAGGGGTTTGGCTGTCTAAATTACATTCATGAACGACATTTCTTCTTGATGGGAATCACATTAATTACTGGACATTAAAATATCAGTTGCAGCACCCCCTATGGGTGAAATGTCACATTTTGTAGTGTGTGTGCTATTACAGAATTTGAAAGATTTTGGTACAGGGATATCTTGAGAGTGCAGTGCTAGATTTTTACATTCACACTATTCACTAATTACCTTAGTAATGAGCTAAGCTTATACATCTCATAGAGGCAAGCTTAGCCTGCAAATGTCTTAATTTTTGACAAAAGCTGTTATTCAAAATGAATAGGCCACCTAGAGAATCTCTCTTACAACGCTACAAGCATGCCAAGTTTCATGTGGATTGGTGAAGTCTAAGTAAATATAATCATCATCTAAAAATGTATGAAAAAATCACAAAGTGGAAGGAAAAAAAACTTTGTCAAACACTATATGACTACACCTGGGTGGTCATAATTACACATACTACAGGCGCATATTGTGGCCACATCACATTATATTCTGCACCATGTCTTCTCACACATGTACATCTGATCTCGAGAGTTTAAACAGTGTTATTCGGATGGTAAACATTCTTTTAGCACATGCTTGTGGCTTGGGCCTCTATTCACTGCCGTCACTCAGCAACACATTGTTTGAGACCCTAATGCAAATTTACACCTGGTTTTAGAGGAAAATTGCAAATACTGCCATTACAAGTTGCTCGGTCTTTAGTAAATGGAGAGGAATACTGGAATTAGCCATACATGTAATATATATTTCACACGACTCTCAAATGCATGTGCATGAAATAGAAGAGCACTTTTTGTTTAATGCCTTGTTGTCTTTGTTGTCTGTTATTTAAAATAAAATCCACTTGACTGTAAATAAACTGCAATCTACCGAAAGAAAGGGTAAATTACAACTCTCTTATGTTGTACACCGATCAGCCATAACATTAATACCACCTGCAATTGAAACAACTCTAACTGTGGTTTACTGTGTGTACAGACCCTTTTCTATCAGAGTCAACATTAATATTTTAAGCCACTGTGGACCAGATGGACTGGTCTTTACTGCCCACATATAAAAGTGATTATCCCTGAGGGTTGTTGTCCTTCCTTGGATCACTTTTGGAAGGTACTAACTACTGCAGAGCTGGAGATGCTCTAGCCACTCCTGCTACCATCTCCAAGAACTGACACCCTTGCTGCCTTATATATATCCCACAGGCAGTGACCAGTGAAATAATGAAATAACTTGATAGTCGGTGTTATTCACTTTACCTGTCAGTCATGTTAATGTTATGACTGATTGACTGGTAACGATATTTTAAGATTCAAGAGAGATTTATTGTCAATACAACAGTATACAAAGTACACAGTATTGAAATGCTGCCCCCTGTGCATTTATTAAAAAAAAAAAAAAGTTAAATAAATTATGTAAAAATATATAAAATTGAGAGAACACACTTATATAAAGTCTAAAGTAAACTACATTAAATAATTTACCTACACCTATAAATACATAAAGAATACCTTTAACTCTGAAAATGTCACGACTCTAAACAAAGGGACAACAAGGGACATAAGACATTTTAAAGTTGTGAGTGCTTTGTGCAAATGGTATGTGCAAGACATTGTACCAAGTTCAAGTTATTGAGCATATTTCAACAAGACAAAGACAGACAGACGAGCATCTTTCTGACCAGCTTGGAGGTCAGTGGAAGTGAAATCCATTGACATTGTGCGTGCGTGCGTGCATGCGTGTGTGTGTGTGTGTGTGTGTGTGCGTGCATGCACACATATATACACGTGATTGTGAGCGGCCCCTCAATGTGAGTCTGGACACAGAGGTTTATAAGGCCATAGACGTACACCTTAATTTCAGGGCATTTTTGGAAAGTGAGAAATGGGAGAGATGGTTTGAAGTGGCAGTGAAGGAATGAACCAAAGCCTGTCATTAATCTGACCTCCATGACACAGTATGAGACCACACACACACACAAACTCACTTACGACATCCTAGTCCCAGCACTGGCCTTCTTGCTGTCTTCAACTAGTATGGCAGATAAAAAAAGTTAAACATGGCCCATCACGGGTGGTCTGAGCTCATATAGTATATGTGTGCTTGCGTGGCTCTGACTCTCTTCTTCCATCCTCAGTTTCTGAGGGTACCACCAGCCTCCTACTGGGTAACCACAACAACATGCTGCTGGTGTATCAGGACACCACGCTGAAGTGGGCAGCTCAGGTGTCCAACGTGCCCGTGGCTGTGCGTGTCGCCAACTTTGCGTAAGTATGCTCACAAGAGCTGCACAAATACTGTTTTTGAGTTGTTATCATGGTATTGGCCATATTGAGCAAAACACTGTATTATATGTTTTTGTTAAACATTTTTAAATGAGGGAATTTATATAAATTTCTCATAAATTTATTTTAATTACAAGTTAGTTGAATTGTTTACATTGTGAGATAAAGCTACTTTAAGAAATGTCTTTCCCTATATCATATTATTATCATGACTGTGAATCTGTCATAAATGAATGTATTTTGTTAATTATTTTTAAATAAACAAGTATTAAATTTCAGTAAAAACAAATTACGAATCTTCAATCTAACTCGATTTATTAATTTTGTTTGCACTGTTTTTGAGGCAGAAATTTCCACAATGTTATAATTAACCCAGATCTAATTAATCCATCAAGAACCATTTTAATTTGGGGAGCACAGAGGCCAACATTGCCAAAACCACTAACAGTCAATAGTCACCCAAATATTTTCAGCAAAATTCTTTACCTAAACCTCCCTTCACATACTTGAATTTCATCTAGTCCTTCATTAAGGTGACACCAACTGTTGGAAATGGCTAAATGTGGACTCTAGACATGTCCTGGCTGATTGACTGCGACTAAGATGATTCAAACCATTCCTGAAACAACCAAAAAACCTAAACTCTAAGCATAACTGTTTTCTTTTAGTTTGTGGTAATAAATTACTTTTTATTTTTGCACATGTCTAGCAGATACCCCTGAAATATCAAAGCTAACATTTAGAATGCATTGTAAGATACAACCTATAGGTACAATAGGACTACAACAGCAACCTGAGACCAGTGACTGATCAGCATACCAATGTTTGTTAGATTGATAGATTAGATCTAATCTATCTACTTGACTGAGTTGTATTGAGTTCGTATCACAGTTGTATCACAGCATGTAGAAAATATATTTGCTGTATTGTATTTAGGCCATATTATGCAGCCCCAACACCTGCCATCAACCCAGACGCCCATTTCCTGGCCTCTCCTGTGGGCCCCATGTGCTCTTGTCCGGCCGGTGAAGTCATAGTTTGGTGTCTAATATCCTGTAGCCGAGTTTCATCTGGGTATAAAACAGGAAAACGGAAGAAGCACACCGTTTGACTGTCCCACATTATTATTTCTTTGGAGGTCAGTCCTTTTATAGTGAGTTCCAGGTTGGGATATGGTCCCTGCAGAAAGGCCATATAGTTTGCCAAATACACCACCAGAATCCTGCTCTGTGCCATTACTGAAAACCACAGTCTTCATTTTAACGTCAAACAAGTCCACTCACTCAACTGCCTCAGCCTAAATGGAAGATATCAACTGCTCTTGTGCTAAATTGGGGTTATATGAAAGGAGTCCTGCCCCAATTATAGCCATCGTTACCAACCAGACGTGCTGCAGATTTTGGCACGGGAAAGAAGAGAATGTATGAGGGCACAGACTCTAAATTCTTGTTGTCGGATTTAGTTTTAGCCAACCGGAGAATATCAGACATATCTGATATTTATTCCATGGGTTTATGGATGACATATACAATACTTACATGACTTAAATTATTATTATGATAAATATTCACAGTGCATAATTTTCAACATGAAGTTGTTATATGTGCTATGGGGGTGCAGCAATTTGTACTGTTGCATCACAGCAAGAAGACCCTGGGTTTGATCCCTTCCTGTGTGGAGTTTACCAGCTCTCAATGTGTTTGTGGAGGTTCCCATCAGATGCTCCGGTTTCCTCCCACAGCCTACAGTCTAAATTGCCCATGGGGGTGTGCATGTGCGTGTGCGTAAGTGTGTGTGCATGTGTGCACGTAAGTGCGTGTGTGTGTGTGCAAGTGAGTGTGTGTGTGTATGTGTGCATGCGTGTGTGTTGTCTGTCTCTGCATTATCCTGTGATGGGTTGGCCTCCTATCCAGTGTGTGCCCTGCCCATAGTCAGCTGGAATCCACTCCAGCTTCCCCACAACCTGAAATGTATAGGTGTTTTGGAAAATGAATCAGTAATCCATGCCACTTGGTTCTGATGTGGTTTAGGCTGAAGATGGGAACTTGGATCCTCACCTGGTGGTGAGTTTCGACAGTGATTGAGGAAAGGAACACCACTGGTGTCATGTGCTCACTCTCAAAGGCAGTGGAGTGTTTATGTTCTGATAAACATGCTTATTGAATTATTTAAGTTTAAGAAATGTTCATGTAATAACTAAATATAATTCATCATAAGTACACACTCATTTCTCAATTTACATAAAGCATTGACCTCCTCAATGGTTTTCCCTATTGGCTGAATAGTTTTAATAATATCATAGTGAAATCTGAGATTACCTTGAATTGCTTCCTAAAGAATTGTAATCAGACTGAATCAATATGAGTTTTACATTCATATAATTTTTAATAAACTCTTGCCCAAGCCAGACAGAACAGTCACTGTTTGACGGTGTGCATTAATTATGACTTTCTTGACTGCATCATTTTGATGAGTGTCCTCTTACTGTGTGTGGGAGTGGGTGTGGGTGTGTATGTGAGTGAGCGAGTGAGCGAGAGAGAGAGAGTGCTCCTCTTCCCAGGCCTGAGATGAGCAGTGTTTTTTTGTTGAGCTGTTTGCTGAGATTCTTTCTAATCTGATAAGGTAATAGATACTCCTGTAGGCCATGCTGAGTGAAAACTCTCTCTCTCTCTATCTCTGTCTCTCTCTCTTTCTCTCTGGGTCACTCGTTCTAGTTCTGTCCTGTGCTCTTTGGCTGCTTTCGCTCTTGCATTAAAAGAGCATGTCTGTCAGCACCATCTAAATGAGCTTTTTGTCCTTGTCCTGAGCTCATATCTCCACCAGGACCCCAACTCTTCTACACACACACACACACACACACACACACACACACACACACACACACACACACACACACACAAAACTATGTTGGTCAGTGCATCATTTTCGGTTTATCTTTATACTAAAAAGTCACTAAATTGCTTTATGTGAATGCTCTGTGTATGTATATGTTTATGTACAGTGGGTATAGAAAAGAATCACCCACTTCAAAATATATATATTTTTGCTTTCCAGCCTGCTGTTTGGTAATAAGACCAAATAATTCGATTTTGGTCTCATCTGAACATAAGATCTTTTTCCACATTGCATCAGAAACTTCAAGGTGCACGATGGCAAGGCTCAAATTAGCCTTAATGTGGCCTTTCTTGAGAAGTGGCTTTTTCCTTGCGACCCTCCAGAACTAGCCACAATTGTGTAGTGCTTGTGATATTGCACATGCACACAATGACCTCTTTTTGCCATAAACTCTTGTAACTCCATCAAAATGGCCATTAGCCTCTTGGAAGCCTCTCTTACCCGTTTCCTCCCTGTTCCATCCAGTTTGAAAGGATCCGACGGATCAACGGACAGACTGTGCTCCTTAGGGTTGATGAAGCGTCTTGAGATTTTTTGTATCCGTCTTCTGCCTTATGTCTGTCCACAAGTCCATCCTTGAGATATTTTGAAAGTGGCCTGTTACCCATAGTCAGTTGTTTGCTGTCAGTTGCCCTGCCAAGTACACACACACACACACACACACAAACACACACACACACACGTGCAGACTCATATGCACATAGTTTATTAAGAAGCACAGTGGCTTGCTCACACTCTGTCTCTCCTCATGCACTTGTACTAGGCTTAGTTACAAGTGAGTTATTAATGAACAGCAATTATTATTGTTTCCATATGCCTCCTTATAGCTGAAGCCGCAGCAGGAAATTGCTCCAAGATGTTCCATATCGACCGGCCAACCCAAACAGATAAGGAGTGGCTGCAGCTCGAAATATCACGTCTGAAAGAGCCATAATCGCTCTGTAATTTTTAACAGTTGTAATCGAAGCAGTTCTGTCTAATAGTGTGGTTCAGGTTGTGTATTTACAACGTGTAGGTCAGAGTGTGTTTGCAGTGGCTGAGGTACGGGACCGTATACACTGTGTTTGTTTCTGTAGGGAGCAAGCTGGCTGTTATGCTTTGTTCATGCTTTGTAATATAATACTAGGCCTGACTTTATACAGTAAACTCTGAACTTGTATTGATTCACATGTTTCTTTATAAAATTATTTTAAACTTTGGTGAAAAAATATCCAAATAAACAATTGTGATTATTTACACATTAACACATAAATCATATGATTTGTGTGAAGTACAGTGTGAAGTATATTTGTTCTCGCCCCCTGTCTGTAGGGAGCTCCTCTCTGTCTACCCATCACTTGGCACAGTGCTAGCCTACCTGCTGTCTGTTGTGTAAATGTCTGCAGTGTAAATGGCAGTTAATGTTCTCCTCCAAATATTTAAAGCTGTTCGTATTGTTGAATTAGCAGCAGTTCTGAAATGTACATTTTCTTTATTGACCAAATACTGTATTAGTAAATGAACTTTACCTCTCAGTGGTATTAGTGTTATGGCTGATTGGAATAAATCTCTATCAGTGGATCTAAACTGCTGTAGTATTTTTTGTGGCATCTGGGTGAATTTCTAGATTTGTACAGAATAATTTCCCTGTATAAACTGTATGCGCTCTGGAGTGTACAGTAAATTTTTTAACTGTAACACTGTTAATGTACCACATTGAAGGTGATTTGGGCTCGAAATCTATACTGCCTGCTTCCTGATGACTGTATTAAAGCACTTACAAAAGCTTACAAATCTGACATATGTTGTTTTGACTGGACAGAGATTGTTCTGTTTTCATCTCTTAAAATTACACCAGAACAACAGAAACTTGCAGTATTATATCATTAAATACACAGAAACACTTCTCCAGAAAGGAAACTTACTGTGTATTTAGTTTTATATGCATTTAAACTGTTCTTTTAGAGTAATCTGTTGCACCCAACAAATGGCATGTGCTACACTTAATGGTCAGGGTCTGGATACCATGTGTAAAGTCCCTAAAAAATCTGAGAAGAAACCACTTTACATTATGGATAGGTACACTGTGCAGGCAGGCTTGCTCATATCTTTAAAATGACAGTACAAAGTCAGCTGCTGTAAAATATTGACCATACTAAAGTTATTTTTCCCTTTATGCCTCCTTTTCTGGAAAATAATGATTTGCAGGGTTTATGTATAGGGAGAGTCATGAATCATCTCTGTCATTTCTCAGCATTAGACGTTAAGCCATTACTGATATGCTCGTGTTCTATGAGGTGCATATAGTTTCAGAAGAGTGCGCGTCAGCAGAGTGTGTGAGCAGTGGGGTGTGGAGTGTGTCACATACTAGCTCTTGTGTGTTTGTGTGTGTGTTCTGTACTGTAGCTGCACAGCTGGAGCTTTTTACCACCCAGCTAGTGGAGTCCCCTACGTTGACCCGGCCGCAGCAACCACACCGAACAGCAAAGGAAAACACACATCCCACTCATCGTAGCTATAGTCGACTATAGGAACACACACACACTCACCTCCTTAGTTGCCTACGTATGTGATCTTGTATGTACTGAGAAATTTAAGTTAGAGAAAAAGTCAAATGGGTTCAATCTGAGAGCTCCAGAGCTCCGTTTGCTAAGCAAAGTTAATACAAAAGAGCTTTAAAGTGCAATAATGTCCATGTTTAAGACCCAGAATGCCTATAGAGTAGCAAACTTGAAAAGTGTTCAGATCCCACTGATGGCGTCTAACTTTGTGAAGTTTTGATTATAGTTAAAAGTAATTATCATGTAATTTTATAATTATAGAATATTTTATTATAGTTACTATTTATAAACCTTTTTACGCTTTCAGCTGTAGGTGCCTGCATGACTGTACTAATGATTTACAAACACTTTTTTTACTGGGAGACTTTTGCAGCCAAATCCTAAAGAATTTGAGTTGTGTAAAAAGTGATACACTACTGATATTTTGGCAAATTCCTACTATAGTCATTCCTCATTATCACTACAATATTTTAATATTTTAAGGTTCAGAGTTCAACTTCTACCAGAAAACAAAAGCTTTTCTTAGGTTCTAATAATACTGGCTATATATTTCATCCTGTAGGTCTGTTAGATGTTTGGTCAAACTTAAGTCAAATCTTATTTTATTGTATTTTGTTTGAGCTTTTACATTGCATTTATTACACAAATTTTATTAATTTCATTTAGTGACATAGTCATAATGTTATGGCTGGTTGGTGTCTCTACTTACCCCTCTTTAAAATGTGGAGCAGCAACAGCAGCAGCGTCTGGAGTAAGGATGAACTGCTGAAGGGAAAAGCAATAGACATTACTGTGGGTGTGACTCTGTTTGCTTTGCGTTGGATTTCTGCTTGGAATGAAGTGCTCTCATGTTGAACAAGCCACTAGGTACCTGGTCCCCATCCAGCACTTTCACACATGGTGTGTTTTTAGCCCAAAAATGCTGATGTGAAAAGGATTATTTCATGTATTGTGACACCTGCGTTCTATGAAATTCGCACAGCCGCTCCAGGGAACTGTCTTTGCGTGCAGCCTTAAAGAAATACTTTGTTGAAATCAGATTTCCCCCTTTGCCCCCTCTACCCAAGTGTAGTGAGTCGGCCAGTACATGTCAGAATGTAACAATAATAACAAACTTATCATTAGCATCATGCTAACTGCATGACTGAAATCATGCAATTCATTTATTTTTTATTGCATTTATACTTTGACAATTGGGAATTTGATACAGATTCTTAATGCAGCTCAAAATATTTGCACATTCCATGGTATTAAGATGATGTAATTAAACTTTCAGAAATGTAATCTCAAAAATACTTAGATACTACCTAAAGGTTTGTGTGAGTACACTCACTAGCAGACTCTCTCTCATGCACTCCTTTGTTCAGGTTTGCTTAGTGTTTACACCATCATAACATTAACACCACTGACAGGCAAAACCAGTAACATTTACTATCTAGCTCAGGTGTCACCAACCTGGTGCCCAGGGTGCTCCCAAGGACCACATGAGGTGCCCGCCGACCTGCTCCAAAAACTCACCAATAAGATGCATCTAAAATGTAATTTTATCCTATTCTTCTTTAATCACATTAGCATTTATATAGACTAAGCATTTAAAACATGTTTATTGTACATGAAGTTTAGGTAAACTCTGTTCTATTGTAGTTCAACGGTCAGTATTGTGTGCAAAAGGTTGGTGGGGAGTAAACTGGCTGCCGCAGCGAATGTGGTTTCTTTTCCCAAAAACATGGCAGAAAAAAGAAAGAAAATGTATCACTTTTAAATTGAATGAGAGGATAAGGATCTTTTTTACTAGAAAACCTGCGGATGTGTCATTAGTGGGACACTTTACTACAGGTCACAAAATGTATAATGTAAATGTATAATATAACAAAGTGTAGAATAGTGATATTATCCGTTTCCCACCTTGTTGATAAAGACATTTTTGATCAAATTGTAAATGTGATCAGATTCACATAGATGAGTATCGTTAATCATTACGGTAATTATAATATATAACTAAAGGTAAATGGAGAAAGAAGCATATCAAACTGGTAGCCCTTCTTATGGCTCAGTACCCAGTAACTTTCAGTTTCAAAAAGATTGGTGACCTCTGATCTAGATATTTCCTTACAATGGCATCTTTGATATATCAGTTGGGAAGTGAATGGTCAGTTCTTAAAGTTCCAGAGTGCCAAAGTAAGGATCTGAGCCATTTTGACAAGAAACGTATTGCTAGATGACTGAGTCAGATTTTTCCAGGGTGGCAGATTATGTAGAGTGTTCTAGGTCTGCAGTAATTAGCACTTACCAAAAGTGATCCAAGGAAGGTGAATCAACAACCGGGTCATGGGTACCCAAGACTCATTGATGCATATGAAGAGCCTGTCTGGTCTTACAACTCCTGTTGTATAAAATATTAATGCTGAGTTTGATAGAAAGACCATCAGAGCTGTTTCTGCAGCATGAGGGGGACCCACACTATATTAGGCAGGTGGTGTTAATGTTTTGGCTGATTAGTTTATATCTTTATGTATTTTGAACAGTTGAGTGTAAATAGGACATTTTGCATCATAGGTAGGGTTGTAATTGTAAAAGATAAAGTAACAGGACAACACTACCCCTCATGTTGCATTTAACTACTTTTTTGCTGCCCAATTAACTAGCAGTAATATCAGCTGAGCCTGTTGAAAATGGGAGACCAGGGTCCACTCTCTGGGGTGTGTGAGGCTTTTTTACCAACACTTTACAGGTGCAGACTCTGTGCTGGATTTCCCGGAGTTACAGACTCACTGGGTTGAACATGCAACACCATCTGTTTGCATTTAGCACCTCCACTGTCCCTGGGCCTGTACTGAATTGTTTACTTCATTCATGCACACTCTGACTTTCTTCCAGAAATGCAGATCTGAGATCAGTGACACTACCACAGTATTCTCATCTCTTAAACCTCCCATCAAAGTTTCCCATGCTAACATGCACACACACAGCTTGTCCTCAAAGCCCCTTACACCTTTTTCTTTGTAAATGAGCAACTCACACCCTCTAGGTCGCCAAGCCCACAGCAGCCATGTTCTGAGTCTGTTTCACCTCATTTGTAACACTCCCAGGTCTTCCACGGTCTGTGCATTTTGAAGCCTCTCGTGTGTGTTCTTAGTCATTTCAGATACAATTTATTCAGACAGGAGGGAAGATGGTGTTAAAAAAGTGGATTTTCCACTTTCAATCTGAGCAATATCTTATATTGTTATTTTTTTTTATCATAGTTTTCTGTATGAAACAGTTTTATTTAGATAAATGTAGTTTTTTCCCTATGTGGAAAATTTGTAATAGGTCAAAGACTCAAGCCTATCAGTACAAAGTGCAAATTGTGTAATGATTTAATTGTGTAATTATGTTACAAAATGTAATAATTAAGGTTTTCCACTGAAGTTGACCCCTACCTTCAATCCAAAAGGCTGAAGCTTTGTACTTACCTTTGTTCATCTGACTGTTTTTAGGGAGCTTAAGGGCTTGGTGGTGACCCTGAGCTCTGAGGGCCATCTGCAGTGCTCTTACATGGGCACTGATCCCGCTTTCTTCACAGCACCCAAAGTAGACGCTCGAGAGGTCAACTATGATGAGGTGGATGCAGAAATGAAGGCCCTACACAAGATTATCCGCGAAGCCACCAAGAACCAAGGTAGGATGGGCATTTGTCTAAAATTCAGCGACAGCAGGGGTACATTCAGTTTGGTCAGGATTTTGTAGGAATCCTGAAATGTGTCACAATTCGCTTTACAATTCATTCAGAATTATTAATGCAAAAAAAACAAACCGATTTTTAGGATAAATTATCATAAATCAATCAGTTATTCTGTAATTACATGCATTTTTACACTCCTGAATTACACCGTTAATACACCGTGAATTATTCCGTTATAGACACAAGCGTTATACTGTTTGATTATTATTATTACTTTTTTGGACATATCATTGCAACTCAAGAAATGTCTGCAGCTCAGACATAAGCCTTTAACACAGTGTTTTCTCTAATAACAATGCTGATGGCAGATTCAGAGCCTGACGCTGACCTGGTTTAACCCTCGACGGGACAGGAGACTGGAGGCTTTGTGGGTTAGAACAGAGCACCGATGTCCCGCAGAGGGAGGGAAAGGTGGAAGAAATTCACTCTCCTGTTTTACGAGCTCGAGTTGTGAAATAGACATCAGCTATGTGAAGAAGCGGCCAGGGCGAGTCCTCGCAGCATAAATCTGCGTCGTTATCTGGATGGGTTTGGGCTGCGTGTTTTCATGGTAGTGCCTGGTGCAATTTGGAGGGGCTGTAATAGATCTGATAACGAAGAGAGAACTGTTATGTAGGGTGTTGGATCTGTCTGGATCTTCCTCCCTTTATTACTATCTCTCTCTCTGTTCCTCATACTATCTCTCTCTTTCAGTCTACCTCTCCATTTTTCTTAGTGCCTCCTACTGTTTTTATTTCTCTCTCTATTTCTCATTGTCTTTCTGTTTGTCTTGCATGCTCTCCTTCTCTTGAACTCTATTGCCCACTCTTTCCTTCTCAGTTCAATTTTGTTAAGCATTAACATTAACTTCATCATTCTTTAAGCTCTCTTAAGAACCTTAGAGAGTTTTTGGAAAAAATTGGAGTTTCTTTGAGACTCCTCACTGTTGGCAAACATCCTCACCTTGTAACTGACATTGTGATATTGCACAGTTGTGTTAATTTGTGATTTTGCACTAATCGTAAGTTTGCCGCCTCTTTGTTTGGCCTAAAATGCAAATATACAGTGGTGCTTGAAAGTTATATGAATGTGATCTTAAATTATCATCTGGATTTCAGACAAGTACTAAAGGTAAATTAAGAAAACTTTGTCAAAAAAACTAAAATGCTCATATTTCACCATGGTTCTATTGAAAAAAATCCAATACTATGTATGCGTGCTTAAAAATCCTAAGGATTATGATATATTTTGAAGGTGAAATCAGAGTCTGGTGGTTTCAATCAATCGGATGACAATCAGACATGAGGGGGAGATAAAAGAACAGGAATCCATCAACATCTGATCATACAACACATTTGTGGATGTGTATCATGGTTCAAACAAAGTGGGCATCTGAGGATCTCAGGAAAAGAGCTGTTGATGCCCATAAAGCTGGAAAAGGACACAATACCTTCTCTGAATAGTCTGGATTGCACCAATCAACAGTGAGACAGACAAAAAATTTTGTGTTGCTGGTTCATTTATTGGGTTTTTGGTTTTTGTAAATTTTGATTATCTGGTTAAAAACTTCAGCTGATTATCAACAGCATTGGGGTTAGGTTTAGAATTTGTTTTAATTTTTTGTTGAGGTTAAGGTTTGATTTAGAATTAGGCTTAGGGTTTCAGTTGAAGTTAAATGTTAGGTTAAAGATTAGTTTTAGGTTTGGGGTTGAATTAAGTGTTCCATTTAGGATTAGGTTTAGATTTTTAGTTGAATTAGGTTAAATGTTACTTTATTGCCATCAGCACCTGTGTACTTGTACATAGTGAAAATAAGATGTTTCTCCACTGTGCAATAGGGCTGAGTACTGACAATAATCTTCGGATACAATACTTATCATGATACAGGGGCAACAATATGATACATATCACAATACATTTTAATGCCTTAAATTCCTTTTAACTATGCTTTATTATTTTGTGTGCAACACTGGAAAATTGGGTCCACAATAAAAAATCTCACTTAAGATATATATATATATATACAGGTCCTTCTCAAAAAATTAGCATATTGTGATAAAGTTCATTATTTTCTGCAATGTACT
>JBBIGC010142678.1:0-20182 GCA_037576955.1 Lepidarchus adonis | reverse complement strand
AGAGAGAGAGAGAGAGAGAGAGAGAGAGAGAGAGAGAGAGAGAGAGAGAGAGAGAGAGAGAGAGAGAGAGGAACATACAGAGACATAGACAAAAACCGTGGTTGGTGAAAGCTAGTATGGCATTAAAGGTACTATAAAAGCCAGATGAGATTTGTCTTAGAATGTTGTAGCTTGCAGGTCTAGCAAGGGGGCTTTATTTCTGCTTGCAGCTTGACAGTGACGGAGGGGCTCCTCTGGACACCTCCTCCTTTAATTGAATCAGGCCGGCCTGTCTAAAATTGGCCCCAGGGAATAGGGTGTGAGGCCCATGAATGAGTGTCAAGGAGTCGTCTTACAGCAAACAAAAGCTCAAGAGATTCCTGATTATACTTTTCCATCCTTGTTTAAGGTTCTTCTGTGGTAGCCTCCATAACCATTTCCTCCATTATCTCTTCTTGCAAGAATGAAATATTACAACATCATATGGTTTAACGTCTGTGGCACGTTCCAGAATTACATGAGAGCCATTAGCTTGGGAAAACACTCAAGCTTTCACCTCCCATTATTTACCACAGCAGTAGACATGATCCATGAAGAAGGCGAATTCTATGGTGTCCTGGTGGGTCACACTTCAAAGCTTCAGCAGGTCGTAGGTGAGGTCTTTAGAGGACATCACCAGAAGAATTATTTGTTCAACAATATCTGCCTGTTAACCTTCATGCTGAAGAAAAAAATGAAGGCTGAACCATCTTACCTGTAGGGTAAGATTCTCACCACAGGAAATCCTTTCCCGTGGAACATCTGGCCTCAGGGGGCAATCCCAAAAAGAACACAAAGCAACACAGGGAACACGAGACAAACTCGTTATCTTTAGTGAAATTTACGACATCTTCAACAGATTCCACAATAAAACAGTGATGCAGATGATTAGATTAAGGGAAAAGTTTGTGAATCTGATTCTCTACTAATATACAATACTGTGCACAAGTATTAGGCTCCTGAGAAATGTGTTTTTATTTTTTTATGATCAGAAAACTAATATTAGAATCAATACAACTAAAATTAATATAGTGAAGAGTTTGTCAATGTGTTTGGTTACCATTTCCAGAGTTCTTCTTGTGGAAACCATCAAATCTCTGGTTTGGGCGCAATCAGTGGTTAAATCCAGTGCTATTTTAGAGATAGTTTCACACATCCATACAATGGCTAGAGGGATTGAGGGGGAATCACCAAAACTGCACTGTTCTACAGCTCCCAACACATATCAAGTACTTTTTAAACACAAAACAAATATCTCATATTTTTTACTGCTTATTTGCGTGTGCATTTAGTGTGCACTCACTGCTGAGATAAATGGGAACAAACAATTTGCACAACTGCCTGAGGCTTTTTTCACAGTATGGTTTAGAAGTAAGACTTAGCATAAATAATTATTATAGAACCTTTACATTATGTGCAAGTAAACTCACATATTTATAAAAAACGTTCCTTAAAGAACCTCTAGGGATCTAACTCAAAAGAGACTTGGGGCACTGTTATTTTTATGAGTGCAGAAACTGCTGGTAATAAATCTGGAGTTTGTATAATTTAATTAAAAACTCACAAACTGCATCCAGTCCTGTTTCTACTGGAAGCTTATTACTGGTGCATTTAGAGATATAGAGACCACAACATTCTCTCCAACACAGTAAAAACAAAATAAATTTTGTAGTACATATAAACTGACAAAGCATAAATTGTTGAGATTCCATCACTTTTTGCTACAGTGACTTACAGTGCCTATTAGACAATTTACACTTCAAATGATCTATTGCTCTCAAAACAGGTGGTAGTTTGATCAAAGCTCCCTTGTTAAAATCTGTTGCAAAAAAAATGCAGTACATGCAAGCCTGGAAGAGGATCCTGTATTTTGTGTTTATGAGTCAGATATCTTGTGTAGGAGGGTACTCATCACCTTATTGAGCTTACTGTAAATAAATCAGGGTTCCAACAGTGTATCATGATCTAATTACCATGACAGGCCCACCAAGGGTTGCAGTAGCACACCATGCGTTCACATACTTTGAAAGCCTAGTGTTTTCATGTTCTGGCTGAGAAAATGACTGTAGACCACAATGAGACAGTATCACTCTACCAAAGTACGCACTGCAGTGCCAGGAAATCATTATCCCACTAATATTAAACAAATGTAAAACAGGCTACAGTAGGTGTTAGATAATTAACTGTATTTTTGTTCTTAGGATTCAACAGTACACCACTTGGAAGTTCTGACAGTCTACTACATGTTTCAAATAGAATGACGAAATTGTAACAGACCCTCAGTCATGTTGAGTTAGAAAAACAAAAGTATATCCTACACTATCAAAATGATACTCTTTTGTTCTCTTTCTCATCAACAGGAAAGCAGAAGCCTCAATATATTTCTGGTTGACCAGAGAATGCACAATCAAAGCACTATGGTAAAAGTAGACAGAGCTCCATAAACCATACGGAGAAGGTCTGCTCCAAACACTCAGGAAATTAATAAAAAGATTTGATTTTCCTCAAATATTTCCATGTGGAAGTTACCCATTTTTCAGCTCTGGTAAGACTCATAGTTTAAGGCCTGCAGTGCTGTAAATGCTATTGAGAGTCCATATGTGTTAGTGCTCCTGTATGATGCAGTCTCCTAACACTGAGGGGGAGATGTTTTTGTCACTTAGGAACACATAGCAGGACATTCAGATGCTGACTGTATGAATACATTGTTCACTCTTCATGCTCACAGAAAAGGTTCAGGGTTAAATTAACACCCACACTGTTGAATTGAGAGCAGGTAGAGTATGTTTTTATACTTTTCTTATTTAAACACTATAGCTTTCTTTGATCCAGTCCTGGACTAAACTGCAAAAAATAGTCTGGGTTCTAATTAAGTGTATTGGTAATGTACTAAAAGTTTTTTTTAATAAAAGGTTCACCAAACGTTCTGTATATACTGTAGCTAGTGCTCTTGTTTCTCCAACAGAAATGAGAATGCTTCAAGAAGCCTGGTTTTCAACTAAGTCCTCAAATATTACACCAATCCTAACATCCCCAGGCTAGCCAAAAGTAAAGCAACAGTGCCAGACTCATTTTGCAAGAAGATTTCTGTGGAGGCTTTTAGTTTTTGTCGACAATAGACTATACACTATCAAGTGTGATTTTGTACAAATCTCCGTTGTAAAGAGGTGTATTATTCCTGGAGATCCAATTGAAAGCCTCATTCTGAGCTATTTCATTTCAGGAGGTGAGAAATAAAACCCTAACACCACGGAAAACACACTTTAGTTGTCAGTAATGAGTTCTTAGCAGAAACATCTAGTCACGGCAACAAAAACTATCTGGAATTAATCCAATTAAGTACTACATACACAATTCCAGCCAGAGATAAACTACTGCTGTTTCAGTTACCTCAGTGAGAGGCTGACTTAGGTGCCTCTTACAAAGGGGGGCAGCGTGGCCCCAGTGTAACTGTTTTTTCAAGATTAATTTCCCAACAGGATCAACATGGAATGGGGATTTTAATCCTGGGCTTTGCATTCCCATGATAGGCAAGGTGACTTCTACCTCCCGTCTTAACTCGACCATTCCTCAGACTTTGTTTTCATGGAATGTTTTCTGTTTCAACAAGAGGGAAGACAAACAGAACAAAAACGCAGGCTACAATACACTCTGTGTGCATTCAATTAACAAAAATCTTTCATCACTTATAGATACAGTCATAACTGGTGGATAAATGGCTACTGCACAGTTGCCTGTTAAGGTATTATGCACCCTTGATCAATTTAAGCACTTCTAGGTTTTAGGGACATTTCTGGCAAATATTCAAATATGGAGTGCCAAATATTACATGATGATATCATGATATTCAATTTCAGTGTAATAGAAATTGACATGGGAAGTACATGGAAGTTTACATACCCTGACAGAATTTATGATTTCTTAACCATTTTCAGAGAATATGAATGATAACATAAAAACTTTTCTTTCACTCATGGTTAGTGTTTGGCTGAAGCAATTTATTATCAAAGAACTGTGTTTACTCTTTTTAAATCATAACACAAACTACCCAAATGACCCTGATCAAAAGTTAACCCAGTTCTTAAAACCGTGTATTACCCCTTTAAACATCAATGACAGCTTGAAGTCTTTTGTGGTAGTTGTGGATGAGTCTCTTTATCTTTTCAGATGGTAAAGCTGCCCATTGCTGCAGCAAAATCCTCCAGTCCACTGCGTGTTTGAGGTCTCCCCAGAATGGCTCAATGATATTGAGGTCAGAAGACTGAGATGGCAGCTCCTGAACCTTCACTTTATTATGCTGTAGCCAATGACAGGTCGACTTGATCTTGTGTTTTGGATCATTGACATGTTGGAATGTCCGATTACATCCCATGCACAGCTTCTGGGCTGATGAGTGCAAATTTTCCTCCAGGATTTTTTGACCTACAGCATTCATCATGCCATCAATTCTGTCCAAATTTCCTGTGCCTTTGGAGCTCACACATCCCCAAAACGTCAGTGCTCCACCACCGTGTTTCACAGTAGGAATGGTGTACCTTTCATCATAGGCCTTGTTGACTCCTCTCCAAATGTAGCGTTTATGGTTGTGACCAAAACGTTAAATTTTAGTCTCATCACTCCAAATGACTTTGTGCCAGAAGGTTTGCGGCTTGTCTCTGTACGGTTTGGCATATTGTAAGTGGGATACTCTATGGCAATTGCATAGTAATGACCTGACCATGGTTTGGTTTCAACAGAACCCCTAGTTTTCCACTTCTTAATTAGAGTTTGAACATTGCTGATTGGCATTCTCAGTTCCTTTGATATTTTCTTATATGCCTTTCCTGCTTATAAGTTTAACTGCATTTTCCCAGAGATCCTTTGAAAATTATTTTGCTTTCCCCATGACTTAGAATCCAAAAAAAGTCAGTGCAGCACTGGAAAAAAGATGCAAGAGTCTGTCATGAGTCCAAAACTTATTGACCTTTTTATCCACACACACTAATTACATACAAACAGATCACAGGTGAAGATGGTTCCTTTAGCCATTCAAACCCTTTTGTGTCAAAATATTATCATATTAGCATAGTATTAGTCCAAATCACTAGGGTATGCAAACTTTTGATCAGGGTAATTTGCATAGTTGCATTTCATTAAGAATAATAGTTATTTCATAATAAATAGCTTTAGCCAAGCACGAACCATGAGTGAAATAAAGGTTTTTGTGTTATAATTTATATTATCTGACAAATGGCCAAGAAATCAAAAGTTCTGACAACTGTATGTCCTCAAGACTTTAAAAAAACTCTGCCCCTCTGTTTGGCCTTCTTCCATGCAGCAGGCATGAAGTATTACATGTTTCCAGCCATCTGGAAACTTGTTGACAAGTTACCTTGAGGCATCTGGGGTGCAGACAACAGGAATCGGATTAGAATCAGATGTCAGAGATGCATCATAGACTTCCATAATGACCCAGCAAAGTGTTATAAGTAAAATTGTGACCTGACCAGAGGTATGAAAGATATGTCAGGGGGTGAAAGACGAAATAGGAGAGAAACTGAGGCTTCTTTTTGAATTCCAGTATGCAATAAGGGTTAACCATATTCAAATTGAAGAAATATTTTCTTCTTGCTCTGAGACACAATGGCTGTCGCAGGGCCGAAGCAATTTTGGCTAAAGCCGGGCCTGCCGTGACTGCGAAGGAAAACACAGCATTAAAGGTTTTGTATGACACCTTTAAATTGATAGTTTTTTCATATTGAATGCCAATTTTGATGTTCATTGATTCAAAGCCGAGATACTGGGCTGGCTTTCAAGACACTGACTCACAGACCAAACTTTATAAGAGGAACATTTTTTTCATTCAGCTGAATGTGTTGACCAAAAGCAGAGACAACATTGTAAAAACTTTATCACAGCCTGTGAGCAATCTTTCACTGACACCACAGATCATGCCAAATGAAGGGGTTTGTATTATGAGATATAAGGAAAATTTCCAATGGGAAAAAATGTCCCAGCATAAAAAAAATGGATAAACTCACTTGGGTCATATGGTCTACCAATCAGTAGGACTGTAACAATCAATCGATTTATATCGATGCATCAACCAAAATAGTAAATGACACCTAAAAATCTATGTGTGGTCATTCCACAATTAATTATACTACATTTGACTGTTTTTGCTGAGAAGTTGCATTTGCTTATGACTATATTGCCAGATATGACCTTAATAATAAGAATTAATTTGTATGTGTGAGTTGATGAAAATGTAGCAGATTGTGTAAAATCATCATATTTCATACTGCCTGCAGACCCCAGTATTGTTATTAACTAACTTATCATTATTACTCAATTTTTAAGTTATCATATCATTGGGTAAAATAATTGATGTAGAATCGAATCATTATGACACTTGTGATTTACACCCCTACCAATCAGACAGTAAATCAAGATATTCAGGAAGATGGTGACTTTTTAATAACAGATATCCAGAGTAAATGTATGAATAATGACTCACATTCCCCATTACAGTGTGATGACATGAACTTGTTTCACAGCATGTATACTCCAGCTGCAGCACTAAATAAGCTTCAAGCAAAGTCAGACTGGCAAAAGGTGCTCATTAAATGCTGTTGAAATGCCGCACTAAACAACATAAAACTTTTGCACACCATCAGTAGTGATGGCTCAGAGAAAAGATGTTGGCAGTCACCGCTAATGACAGCAATCTCAGAAGTTTTATGAAGCCGAAGTGTACACATAAGAATACCACAAGACCAAGATGATAAGCTGACTAATAGAAAAGTAAATTTAATTAAGACCAGACTAAATCACTTGAACATAAAATGGGTGTACTTGACAACTAGGAACTGGTTTGAAATTCTGTGTCTAACTTTGCCAAGTAAACTGGCTAAACATCAATGATATGGGAAAGCTCCATTTTATAACCAGAGTCAGATCTACCTAATGAAGAAACAATTGAATAACAGGAAAAATACTTACAAACACAAATGGTTTTCTTTAAGGACAATAGCAATATGCTTCACTGCATGCCTTGTATTCTTTTGGAAGCCAGTTAATTCATTTGTTTTTGTTCAGGCTGGTAAATTTGTTTGGAGCAGAAGAAATGCAGTTTAATTGGACAGCCAGTTAAATCTGGGTGGTCCCAGGCTTCTGTTCCCCATTTTCACAATATTCTGATTTATAGCTACCGAAATCATGTGTATATGTCACTAATTAAAAGCCATAACCAAATACTTAGCCTTGAGAAAAGCACACGGTAAGAAATATGGCAAAAATATAACACTCCAAAATTTGGAGGCATTTTCGCAACACACAATACATAGCAATATTTATGAGATTTATGTGAATAAAGTTTCACATTGAGCGGTTGAGCCTTGCTGTAAAAAAAAAAAGCTATGAGAAGCTGTGTAAAGAAAAAACTGGAGGTTCAAAAAAGATAATTTAAAGATAGGATAGGTGGCTTATTTCAGAAATGTACACATTTTATTACTTATTTATACTATTTTCATGACATATTGTTTCTATTCATTATAATGAATAGATTAAGTTGACAACAAAAAAAGAAAAAAATGCCACAGGGATGTAATCACTGGATAAAATGATTGGATGACAGATCTGCCAGTCTACCTACTTACATGCCTTCTTGTGTGAACTCTGATTGTACAGTCATCGCATCCAACCACCAGAGTCTTCTGCAAGGCATCTCAGGCTAGCGAGCACATTGCACAATGGCAGAGAAACTACCTACAGCAGCTTTCTGTCACAAAAGAAAGATGAAATTGGAGAAAGCTCTGACCACAAAGACCTTGGACGCAGTAAGAAACAAAAGAGTGAACACTGACTGCAACAACTGAAGGATGAGAAGGAATCAGACAATTTGTGTTCATGTGTTTTGGAGAATCGGCTGATTTTTCCATAATTGCCTACACTAGCTTTAAAATAATAATACAATAACATGCATTTGGCTACCTCACCATGATGTGGAGTAGTCATAAATTCTCTAAGAATGGCAATGAAAGTTTATTTATATAGCATCTTATTGTACACACAGGTCAGTCAATATGATTTACAGGAGCATTAAAAACAAAGTCAGCCATAAAATCAGATATATGGAAAGGTGACTATGGTGAATATTCTAGAAGTATTGACTATAATCCCGACTATAATAATGCCATAATTTAGACCAATGGCCAAACTTACAGAGGTACGATGGGTTAAACTGGTCTCTATATGGAAATGGTTACACTTTTTGATAATCATGCCACACATTGTAGTGTATACACCTGAATCAGATCATCGACTCATTTCAAGCCATTTGTGAGGATGAAACGGGCAGGAGGACATTAGGAGCAGAACTGGAAACCACTGCCATTTGCCCAAAGCTTGTTTTGTGTCCCAGTGGTCCCATAAAACAAAGTGCTGCAGTCTGGGGTGGTGCTCTGAGTGCTCTGCATATATAAAGCCCCATTTGCTTGAGACAGGACACACACATACACACTCACACACACACACCCTCTCTCAGCAGCCCCCCTGCTGCAGCTCGAGGATGTTATCGCGCGAAGCTCCACACCTTTCCACAGCAGACCTGTCAGCTCCGTGATAAATGTGCTTTCTTCTCTGGGAATATGACATGCGTGCACAAGACAAAAATGCTACTTTTTCGTGGCTCTCGACACTTTGATCACTCTGGTCCAACTGTGGAATTAATCTGAGCCATCTCTCACTCTCTGTGTGATTTTTCCTGTCGGACACGTTGTTGTTTTGGAGGAAGAGTGGGATGGCCAAGGCGTCCTGGATGAATTTGGGCGTTTTGCTTTTAATTGGACTGACTGCTGCTGCTCACGCCAACGGTAAGTTCCACAAAAATAAAGGAAAAAGTATGAAAAACTAATATGATAGTCTCTCTCTGTCGTTTTGTACAATTTTATGTAAAAAGGAAAAAGTCCGTTAATCCTGGATTTCGTTTCTAGCTAGTTTCGCTTTAGTGTCTTATTTATTTAAACTTTCAACCGATATTTTACCTTTTGCGGAAGGTTATCTACGGAAATCTGTGTCAAAAAGCGACAAACAACGTACTTCTCAAATAGTTTAATATTAAAACGTTATCAAGTCATATAAATGTTGTAGCAGGTGAGTGAAACTGTTTACAAACCAGACTAGCATCTTCTCACTAACCAGCACACAGTCTGGGGCGTTAAAGGCAAATATCATATTATATCATTATGCACACATTTTTTTTTCATAATACGTACATTTTTCAGACTTTAACCGTTTGTCTTTTTCAATAGTGCAGCCTATACTTTTTTCTAGAGCGGTTGTCCAATAAGAAAGTCCCTCAGCTCTTTTCATATTTGACACGGCACTTTGGATTTAAATAATCTAGTTAAATTGAGAAATCCTGCTTCGGAAAATTACCCCTCCCCCACCCCGCAGGGCTCCGGGTACATATATTTACCTCACACTATTCTGCCGAACCATCTACTGTTGAACTCTACGATATCTGATCGTTTAATTACATTTTCTTTTTTGTCAGGTTTCCCACCGCTTCCTGAAGAATCCCGCGAGCACAACGCCATCGCGCAGGCGCAGTCCAGCAGCGCAGAGTCCGCCGCAGCTTCTCTTCCTGTGGCCGCGCGCGGGCGCCGAACGCGGAGATGCACGTGCTATACGTACAAGGACAAAGAATGTGTTTACTACTGCCACCTGGATATCATCTGGATCAACACCCCGGAGTAAGGTTTAGCGTTTGTGTTTTTAAATTGTAGAGTTTATTTCTAGGTTTTGTGATTAATTAATTGAACCTGACTGGCAACCCATGCAATGAATCAATAAATCGATGGAGCCATTGCATGGGTTGCCACTCAGGTGAGAAAATACTAAAGTTGAAACCAGTGAATGCAAATTTGTACAGTATACATTGTCTGGATTACAATGTACAAAACGAACATTGATTAAAATGATTCATTCTTTACCTTCTGGTAAATTGTAAAATAAACACTTACATGTAAGAAATTTGGGCACAAGCAATGTAAAAAAAAAGTGTTTATAAAGACAAATATTGGTAGACAGAAGGTATATCTGGTGATTGTTCACTACGTGTCTTATTTAAGCAACAAAAAACAGCAGAAAGTTCAAGTAAGTTTATATAGCAGAGGTGGATAATACGACAGTACATCAACATGATAGTTTAGGATATCTTCAAGATGCATGATGGTGTTGTTCCTATACTTCTTCACTTTTAAACTTCGATACTTGTAAAATAATAATAATATTCAGTATTATTGTGTATATATACTATTTATCACTGTTAGATACTATGTCACTAGTTAAATTCATTTAACAACAAATATTTTATTTAGTAATGTGTTTATTGAGAAAAAATGATTACCATATCTGCGTGTGGCAAAAGTGAATCAAGCTCTCTGTATTTGGTGTGACCTAATCAGCATGGATTACATTTGGTCATGAATGTTCACTGGTTCCTCACATGATCCGCTCCGCCCTTTCCACATCATTTCATTTGGATTAAGGTCAGGACTTGGCAATAAGGCACCTAATTTAATCATTCTTTAGGTGGACCATATAGGATCATATTTTCTGGCAAGCTGCCCATTCCAGATGCAGCAAAACAGACTAAAACCAGGACACTCCCACCACCATGTTTCACAGACAAGATATGGTTCTTATGCTAAAATGTATTGTTTTTCTTTCTTCAAATGTAACGCTCCTCATTTAAGCCAGAAAGTTAAATGTTAAATATTTTTGGGGAAGAGCAGTGACTTTCTCCTTGCGACATACAGTTGAGGTTCAGTTTTCTCCTGGTGAACTGGACTCATGAACCTAAAAATTTCCAATTAGACACCGTACTCTGATTACACCTTCAAATTACAAGATAATCCTAAGGACTCACTTACTTTTGCCACACATTAGATATAGAGGGGGTCCTCGGTTTCTGTTGTACTCGACTTAGGAAAATTTGTGGTTATGTCCCTGGCTTAAAAAAATGTGTATTTACTGTCATATACAAAAGTAGATTGCAGTTGAATGTCTACTAAATGCTTTACGGTAACACGCAAGCACCACAAAATGAGTGTGTGCAGTGTCTGAGCCTGCATGCTTGCAGGGAAAGGAAAAAATAAAGGGGGATTGCACTGTTTTTTGCTGTTATTACTGTGATGTTTATGTTTTATTCAACATTAACGTGTTGAATTTGATTCACATGGAGATGGGGGGTTAATAGTGCACTGTGTTAAGGCACCATCAGTGTAGTTTTACCACAAGTCACCTCTCCACTGCGTTTACTGCTATGGTGCATGTTGAAGCATTAAAAAGAGCATTTCTATCTGGAGCAACGTTTCCTAAATTCTTTACTGTAATATGAGAATTAAGTAATTAAGCACAGTAATTAAGCACAGTGCTGTTCAATAAAGCCTCTGCAGCATCATTACATGCATGAGTTCTTACTTGCATCAAAATTCAAGTTATGTCATACTCAGAGGAACCCCTGTATTTTTGGATCCTTTTTTACATAAAGATTTTTTGGTAATTTAATAAAAAAAGATTCTGGATTTCACTGAAGCAAATATAATGATAACTTATGCTTGTTGAAAAAGTTCAGTTGGCCAGTGCTCTTTAAGTACTGACTGATGATCTGTTTCTTGAAGACCTAATTTTTGAACCATGTCTGTACCTATGCATTTACAAAGAGTGAGCGGGGGATATGACATGGACTCTTATGGACTCTTATGGAATTATTAGTAGATGGCATTGGAGGTTGCTTGTGGAATGTCAGAATGTGCAACAGAATCAGACTGTTACAACATGACAGCTTTGTGTATGTGATGCAACATATGTGATCGCTCTTCAAGTTAAGAAGAACCCCTTTGTCATTATTATTTGGAGAAACTACAGTAGTGCTCTTTCAGATAAAAAGGAAAAGCTTTCCAGATTTTTCAAAGCAGGCAGCAAAGTTTCACGATAGGTCATAAAAGTCACCACACCACCACACACTCTATTTGGTTCAAAATTGTGGTAAACCTGAAGCCAACAGAATGGACAGACATCAAAGAGATGCTTTCTTGACAAGATGCTTAAGTAAGTCTTAGCAGATGAGGCAAAGAGCTCTCCAGGCAAAGCCCTGCAGATGTACTCATCTTCCATATGGTGCAAATAACAGGAGCATAGCAAGGTGTTTCCTCAAACCCACAAAGCTTAAAGATGTTCCAGATTGCTGATTAGGAGTTCAAACTGGGTAACCGGTTCCTCCCAATAGAAAAGGCTTTCAGGCTCTCAATATAATCTGTGGAACTGGAATCATCTGCATAATCCACAATGGCTATAATATTTTGAAGTTGGTAGATATAGACGCTATTGGAAATAAAGGGTTCCTTCAACTTGTAAGCCAAGGACTGTGGTGGTACTGCTAGGATGTCATTTCTGTTAAACTGCAAAACTCTTATTACATTAAATTGACAAAAATAATGTACTGGACTGCTAAGCAGTACTGGTAAGAGTAGTACCATTAAAATCATAACAATACTCATTCCTACTACTTTGACCAAATATGCCATATGAACAACCACTTTTTCTTTCCTAATGAACTTTTTGATGAATGGGTCTTAATGAATATAAAAGTGTAAATAAATCTTTTTAAAGTTTGAAAGGAACTTGACATAATGTAAATGTTCTGAACCAGTTAAGTTTAAAAAAACAAACAAAACCATAATATTTAAGAGTGTAGGGAAACTGTGTTTTTTGTTTGTGTAATGTAAAATGCCTTTTTTGTATCTCATTTCTTTTTATTTTCTCATGGCCAGGTTTTCCCCCTAGTGCCCATTGTTCATAATCCTACAGCTGTTTTTTTAAACATGCCTTGTTGTTGACCCCAAGTTACCAAGGGCTTTATGAATGTGACAAGATGATGGAAAAATAATTTCCTGAAAAAATTGTTTCCCAGCCTAGCATAACTTGAAATGGACAGTGTAATACTACAAACCATTCGTCTCCTTTTTTCCTTTTCAAAACCTACATTACATTCTTGTGTTAACCAAACTGATCTTTCATTCTGTGGAGATCAAAATGTTGATGAAAAACTGAAGAATCATAAAAGTCAAACTATACAAAACACAAGAACTAATAAAACAATGTACTGAAATGAAAAGCACTGTTGTCCAGAATGGGAAGTTAGTGTAAATGAAAACACTTGATATTCAAAAGATCTTAGAGGAGAAAAAATTTTATAAATAACTGTCTCCCTGCTGTTGGTGTGTTGACAGGCGCACAGTCCCGTACGGCATGTCAAGTTACAGGGGCTCACAGCGTGTGCGGCGCTCCACTGCAGATGGGAACAAGATACACCGCTGTGTGTGTGCACTGGAGGCCGACTCTGCATGCAGCAACTTCTGCATTGAGAGGTAACTGTTTCAGGGTAAATGACATCACCATGTTCTTCTCAAAATATACTAATTCATAACAAATATGGCTAGGTTACACTGGCAAAAATACCATTCGACTTAAAGTGTGATGTTGTCTAAATACATAAATGCATTAAAATGCCTTAGAGTTTATTATTTATTTTAAATGATTGTATTTGTTGTCAAAGGTCACACTGTAAGTGTGAATTATGTGTAGTTAACATTACCCTTATGGCTGATTCACTGACATTGTTTTCAATCTCTGAACACGGTCTGTAGGGTAGCATTTTAAACTGGACAACTACTTAGCACTATATAGTGACTATAAATAACCTGCAATTTCTCACTAGTTTCTGTTGAATCTTCCTACACTGACTTATCCTCTATGTTTAGTTCTGCACTTATGATTTGTTAATGTTCCACAAAAATAAATGTGTCATCTACAGGATGCACACATTTTGATGCACAGTTATTGTTCATTTTCTTCATTGGTTTTCACATAAAAACGTTGCCTGTACAAAATGCTGGCGCATTTTAATATTAATTTCAATTTGTTAAACCCATAAAATAAACAGAAACTGCAGTATTGTGCCTTTCTAGTAAAATTTCATATTTCAATTTCCTGCAGAGGATATGTACTTATTTTGACTATAAAATCCTTAAACAGAATTTGATTGGGGAAGTTTTACATATGTATGTGTAAATATTTTAACAAATGACTGTACAGTTCTATTTAAAAGCTTCGGCACCCCTTGATAAATAACAGATTTGGGTGATTTTGTAATTGAAAAGACAGGCACAGTTTCTCTAGGAAATGGAAAAAAATAAACAATTTTTTCCAGCAAACATTGATACATTGGTCCTATTTATGCCATAAATTGAACACAAATTAAAAATAAAAATTTTATTATGGCACTGTGCAAAAGTTTGGGCAGGCTAAGAGTTTCAAAGTCTCAGATTCTTTTTACAAGGTTTCAGACCTTAATCAGCTCATTAGATCTGATGCATGTCAACAAATGTCATTAGTAAATGTCTAAGCTTTACAAATACTTCAAAACTCTAGGCAGCTGTGTAAGACTCTGAAAATAAAATTTATTGATGCCCACAATGCAGGAGAAGGCTACAAGAATATAGCAAAGCGTTGTCAGCTTGCTGTTTCCACAGTGAGAAATGTAATTAAGAGATGGCAGTTCAGGGAAACTGTGGAGGTTAAGATGAGATCTGGAAGACCAAGAAAATTCTTGGAGAGATCAAACATCACACCATCTGTAAAGAAAGCTGAAGCTAAAAAGAGGATGAGCTTCTACAACAGGACAACAATTTTAAACAAACCTCAAAATCCACCATGGATGACCTCAAGAAACGCAAGCTGAAGGTTTTGGAATGACAATGACAGTTCCCTGATTTAAACATTATTGAACATTTGTGGGTAGATCTTAAAAAACCTGTGCATGCAAGACGGCCAAAGAAAATTACAGAACTAGAACCTTTTGCAGAAGAATGGGAGAAAATCCCAAGTACAAGAACTGAAAGACTTTTAGCTCTAAAAAGCGTTTGCAAGCTGTGATATCTGCTGATTATATAGGGTACACAAATTTTTGCACAGTGACATAATGTTTTTATTTTTTTAATCTTTGTTCAGTTTATGGCATAAAAAGTAGCTATGCATCAATGTTTGCTGGAAATATTTTATATTTTTTCCATGTCCTAAAGAGACTGTGTTAACATCTTTTCAATTACAAAATCAACAAAATTTATAAAGGAATGCCCAAACCTTTGCATAAGACCACATTTCCTGTGAAAAAACGCATTTTTTGGTACAGAGATGGGAGCTGAAATAGCATACAGGCTTTTAATCAATAATTTTTATGCTAAATTATTACCATGTCTTAGCTGGGTTCCTAGTCTTTGATTAGGTCTAAAGATAAAGTTATAAGAATTTTGAGATCCTCACCATTTTACCCTAAGACTACAATCCAGTCTTTGTAAACATCTCATTGGATGGTTTCTTAATTGTGGTGATTTTTTTTGTTCCATCAGGGGAAAGTCGCCATGACCTTCTAGAAGACCGAACTCATTTTGGAAACATTCCATCTACGCATTCTTCTGTCCTAACAGCTGGAGACTCACCTTAAGGGAACGGCTTACCTCTGTCTGAGGAGGAGGAATCCCATTATTTAAGGGAGATAGTAAAGGAAAGAGGAAAGGAACAATGGCGTTTCTGTGGGGGACATGCACCACTGAGAAGCAAGTAGAGTAGAATAAGCAAAGGTCTGATTTGATGGGAGAGTATTTAACAGAACAACCAACTTTAAGCTAATTCATTATAGCATGTCTTCTGGACCTGCATGGCGGTAAAAGCCAAAATTCTGTCCCTGCAACTGCTGGACTCTCCAGACTCTCATGACTAACAATGCACGGGTTTACATTTCTTTTGTATCATTTATTTGCCTGGGCTTAATCTCCTTTTATTAATTATTTGTGTGAGATAAGTGTTTGCATTTCATGTCCAACAGTGAAGTGCATGGTCGGTTTAATACCAATTGAACCAATTAGTAAGATTGATACTGTGCTGTACCAAGTGCCATTTCTTATGTTTCTGATTAGACAGCACTTAAATATGGACTAACAAGTAAATAAACAAAACACAGCCCTCATATAAAGTGCTTTTCAAGCTGCCAGGAAACCAGTTTCATTCCATATAGTGGAACGCTTTTCAATTATCCTGTTTTTATCAAATAATTACACATTTTTTATTTATTGTAAATATGGTCAATGCATCATATACAAAACACTGCATCAATACAAGAATACTCGTAGTTTCAAGACTGTTCCTTCTGAAAAGGCCTTCTAAAACGTAGTCATTATTTAAATTTTGGCTCGCAAACTTATTTTGATGAAGAACTCAAAGGGACAAAAGGAAGACTTCCTAGCTTTACTCATTTATTGGCCATATAGGTGTTCTACTTTCCTGGGACTTCAGGTGGATTTTCCCATGCGGTAGTGCCTGTGCTACACCACTATACCAAAGTATATAGTAGGAACTGGAAGGTTTCACTCTTAAAGGTGCCAAAAAGGTCCTTTAAAACCTTTCCATAGATGGATTTTTGTAAATGTGATGTGAGAATGTGAGTAACCTTTTTATACCTCCATGTAGTATAAAGGTCCTATCCTACTTAAAAGTTTTTCATGGAACCATACAGCCAAGCGAAGAACCATGTAGGAACCTTAATTTCTGATTTAAAAGCATTGAATTCTGATACCATTTCCTCCAAACTTTATGGTGAGCAATTCTTATTTAGTCATTTCTCCTTCAAGAATCGAATCTATGTTAGCAACCAAAGATGACCCACTTCTTTGAATGAATGTTTGGTTTTTCTATATTTTCATATATTTATGTACAAAACATGTACAGTACATCTGTTTAATATTAAATTAAAGTTGTCACTATTACTAACTTTGGCCATTGTTTGTCATGTCATTTCATTGGGTTTCAAGCAAAGCAAAGCAACACACTAAAGAATGTTGTCAACTGGCTGAGCCAACCTGCAGCTCAAGTGTAATATAAAACCTTGTCATCCTTGAGCTTTACTGCTTCTCTTCTGCTTCCAATGAGTAAGGGCTTTATCCCACCACAAGTATTGGTTGTTGTCTTGGAATTTGCCCTGGATGTGCTCCCATGCCCTTAGTCCAGGAATGGTGGGACTGAATCTCACAACTGTTTTTGTGTGTGTGTATTGGGGGGGGGGGTACCTAGGAACTTCCCAGTTGGGGATGTTTACATGTTCAGGAAAGATCTGTGATCCAACCTTAAACGTGTTCCAATCTATAAACAAGGATTAAGTTGAAATTGCATTTGTCCTTTACTTTGCTGAAGACTTCCAGTGATCAAGAAGCAAATACTTCAGGCATTACCTGCTTATAATTATAATCAGTTATTTGTAAATGGAGGAAATTAAATGGAGTAAGATGACTGATGTCTATTCCAGTAATCCTACCTAAAATATTATTAAGCAGCTTGAAAGAATGTCTAATTAAAGGTATAGATACCATACAATCTCACTTAAATTTAAAAAATTGTAATTCATGTCTAATATGAACAGTCATGTGACACTGTGAAAACCTGTTTGTTTTTGTAACATTCTTGGACATAGATATTTAATCTCAATTTTAACAACAAAATTCAAGTAATACAACTAAACAATTATAACTGAAGAAAATACTTTTTAAAATCTTTAAATAAAATGTAAATTTACAAAAATGTGAATTCTGTTGAGGAATAAATGAGGACACCCCCAACTTTATTCCTAGTTAAAATGGCTCAAATCTCACAAAGGTGTAGCACATCAGGTGCCCATGATTAGAACATCATTACTCAGCATTTTGAAGGAGGTTTGCCCTATTTAAAACTCAGAAATTAATTTTGGTGTGCTCCTGACTGTTTAAGTGAGTGTTAACACCATGGTGAGATTAAAAGAGCTGGCTGATGCCTTTAGAACAAGGATTGTAGCAGCTTATTAGTCTGGTATTGGATTTTTTAAAATCTCAAAAGAATTTGCTGTCAGCCATTCCACTGTCCGGTAAATAGTCTACAAGTGGAGGACGTCCAAAACAACTGCCATCATGCCCAGGTCTGTCTGTCCAAGCAAGTCGACCTCGAAAGCAGACCGCTCAAAGCTAAAAGAAGTCTCCAAAAGCCCTAAAATGTCATCACGGGACCTACAGCAGGCTCTTGCTACTGTTGGTGTAAAAGTGCCTCTACAATCAGAGACCTCACAACTTGCATGGGAACTGTGTAAGGAGGAAACATTGCTCTCTAAGAGAAACATCAAGGCCAGACTGAAGTTTGCCAGAGAGAACACAAACAAAGACCAGGATTTCTAGAATAATGTTCTTTTGACAGAGTCTAAAGTGGAATTATTTGGACACCAAAACAGAGGACATGTCGGGCATAAATACAGCATTCCAGGAAAAGAACCTCATACCCACAGTGAAGAATGGAGGTGGACGTGTCATGGTTTGGGGAAGCTTTGCTGCAGCAGGACCTGGCCAACTACTGCGTATCAGAAGGTGCTTGAAGAACATCTGAGACCATCTGTAAGAACATTAAAGCTGAAGCGAAACTGGAACCTGCAACATGAACCAAGACACCAAAGACTGAGAAGCTTCTCACTGCATTATTTCAGCCAAAGGAGGTAACAAGATTAGACATTGATAAGTGAACATTTCTTAATTAAGAACTGAATATTTAATGGGGTGTCCTAAATTTTTCACATGACTGTAGCTTTATTCTTGCATTATTAGTAGGAGGCAACATGAGGCAGGCTAAATACTATAAACATTAATTTGTTGGAAATTTTCTATCAGCAAAGTTATTACAAACCAAATAAAAAATATTTAAATATTTGCATTTCATGGTCAAGACGGATTTGTCTTATTTTCACACAAAATATATTAAAAGCTTTGTTACAGGATCAAAGTTTGTCCTTCAGTATCTGAGCCAGTGTTTCTGCTTTTATTAGCTGTTCAGTAGTGGCTGTAGTAAGACAGGAACCAGGTTGTCAAGACTTTTGTCACAACCATCAGCAGAGCATCAACTGTAATATGAAAAAACAAATAATAATAATAATAATAAGAAGAAGAATTTAAAAGCTCTAAGGAATCTGTACTCCTCTGTATTCTATTTCATACTGAAAGCTGTCTGAGCTGATCACAGAACCAGGGATTTTAAAGCATAATTTTTGGAGCTTCATTTTCATGCTTGGACTAGAGAGTGGATAATACCTTTTGAAACATAAAAAGTGTTTACATATCACATTTAACAATGTTTTTTATAAAAGTGAGTGAAACGAATCCCAAGTGTTTGCAGGAAAGAAGTGCAGGGAATAATGACTTTTTGTAAATTTAATAAACATTAACCGAAACTTGCAAACTTTACACAAATTACATTACACCAACATCAAGCATGACATTGACAAACACCGAGAACAGAAACCAAGACACTGGGCTATATATTACAATACTAAAAACTCTACACCTGGACATGAGCGTGACTGGAAACTAGGGACAGCTGAACTAAATTAATGTGAAAATCAATGTGAAGGCGGAAAAAAACAAAGCAAGACCAAATGACTGACTTACAAGACAATACAAGACAGTGAGACAATATCAGGCCCAATAATGGGAGAACAGGTCTTCCCATTAAAGTGCATCTATATCTAAAGCACACTGTGGCTAGACCGCCAGGACAGAATCGAACTGGAAGTATTCTCAGACTTCTTTAGTGTTCAGTCATGTTTGCACAGGAGTTGCATGATTTATATGTTTCTGTGGTGTGAACTGGAAACCATCTGCCTGTCATTTTTTAACACGAGTGCCTGTTGACTTTGGAACCTCGGAGCATTTTATGTGCGATACATGACAGAACCAGAGGGAATGGTCCTAATGATTAAAACAGAGCCCTTCTTCATTCGACAGTAAACACTTTCTCACTCACAAAGCATCAGTAGCGCTCACTTTGACAGATTTTTCCCTGCTTTGGTTGCCTCCCTAACTGATGGAGGTGAAATCAGAGTTCTGATAAACTGTTGTCTTTATCATTATCATCTGTCATGACACGGTGCTGCGAAAGAATGTAAAAGATAGGGTCTTCATTCTTACTACATTATAGTTTGTGTGTGTGTGTGATGTGTATATATGTGTATGTGTGTGAGTGATGTGTATATATGTGTATGTGTGTGAGTGATGTG
>JBBIGC010142666.1:0-20185 GCA_037576955.1 Lepidarchus adonis | reverse complement strand
CACACACACACACACACACACACACGCACACGCACACACACACACACACACACACACACACCTAAAATCACTGCTGCTTCTGTAGACTCATCTTTGAATGCCAGACTAGCACTGACACACAATCTTTAGAGGTATTTGAATAACCTTATCTTCTCGTTCCACAAAGCCTCAGAGTGAACTGAAACTAACGGAAAGAGGCTAATGAATCATACTGGGTATGTTGAGGCACAACCACTTTTTTCCTCCTCAGTCTGTAGCTCTAAATAGCTTAAGCTTTAAAAGATACGGTGTCATGACTTGATTACTGAAAATTCAGGCGAGGCTATTAAGCGTATGTGGACTCATATCCTCAGCAGGCTAGCTATAATGCCTGATTTTAAAAACTAAGCATATACTGTACTATGCAATTTCTATTTTTTTTCCCATTGGCTCATCTTGCTATTCAAAAGAGGGGCCATGGTTTGACATCGTAAATGGTTGCCAAGATAGCTTGAAAACCTGTGAAATTGCTGATTTTGCACAAGTCATGGGCGGAACAACGGTTTTCACATACTATATTACACTGTTTCTGTCAGTCAAATTTCTGAAACGCCATAAGAAAAATAGCTATAGTATTTTTGTTCCAAATCCTATTAAAGAACATTTAAGTCACTGTTGTTTGGTTTTATGTATTAAGCAAATGCCAATTCTACTATATATTAGGTTTATGATTGTTACCACTTTATTACAGATTATTAAATGCATTAAATGTCATTTGATATTTATTATATCGACAAATACAAATACAAATCAACACATACTTTCTACCCAAAAATGCCCAGATAATCTTCTAGTTAGAGAATTTGGAGCACCTTGGCATGATTACGATCTTCTAGACCCCAGTGCAAGAAAACTAAACTCATGAACAAAGTTACGTTCAATAAAATACATCAATGCAATCTGCTTGTTCTCAGGCTGTTGGTATGACTTAACAAAGAAGGTAACCTAAACTGAATACAATCTCACGTTAACAAAAATGTTTACATTTAGACCTGGGTTTTTTGTTTTCTTCTTCTAATCCATGTTATCAGCTAGATGTGAGCATCGTTTTTAGCATAATGCTTATCTATGCTTCAAAGGGCATTAACAAGTTGTAAGAGACAAACAAGTGTTTTGTACTTGCTTCTATAGACATGTTGCTTGCAGCAAGCGGTGAAAATTAAAAACCAAGCTTTGGGCTTTGGGCCTTTTGTTGTTGATATGACACACAGTAAGTGCACTTCATGCATGTGTGTGCGCAGCCAATATAAAATGCAACACTGATAAGTAGTAGAGGTGCATAGATGAAGTGATTCCTGCTTCTGATCAAAAAGCTTTCTCAAAACGGTACAATCCAGCTTCTTTGCCACACCCTCATTCCCATATTGCCTGTCACACAGGTTTTTGTGCTCTGCCATAAGTGTGTTGATCTGTTCTGCTTCCTTTCTTGTACTACAACCTTGACAGCAGACCTCTGATTGATCCGCCTGATTTTTAACACACCACTACAGAGCAGAAAACCAGAGACAGCTAGACAACATTTTGCTCTGCTCTACTATCATTACTTAATATCTACCGATGTGAGCCTGACAGCATTAAGTGTCGTTTTTGAGGGATTATTTTGTCTGTAGAAATTGGCCTTTTTATGGTGGTAGATACCTTCCAGGTATGTAGTGTGAATGGAAACTGGAATGTTGGTAAAAAAAAATTAAAATGCTATGTTTCTATGAGCTTTGGGTGTCCATTTAAAAGGTGTCTATAAGAGGAGCATCTCCCCAGAGGTAGTAACATCCCCACACCCTCAATTACTTTGCCCATCTTGTATAATCTAAGTTATTTTAATAGTGGGATGTCTAGAGCAGTGATACATCAGCCTAATGACGTCAGCCTAAGGTCTCCTACAAATAGTATAAAGCACGCCACCATCGGGGTGTGGAGCACGAGAACTTAATTCTCTGGCGTGATGGAGCTCCATTCAATGCCTTCGAGATGAGCTAAAGTGGTGTTTGAGATGCAGAACTAACATTCAATATGACCACATGAATTCTCTCAGGATGAATGCAGACAGATGCTCACAGAATCTAGCCTTCTTAGAAGAGTAGAGGCTGCTCATTCATGACATTACATTGTCCAGATGAAACCATGGCACTTCTTCACACCAAAAAAGGAAGAGGCTTGCACTTGCAATGAAACTGGCCTAGAGAAAAAGGCGCCTGAAAAAGAGCAAACTGCTTTTCCATGTGGTAAAAGAAAATACCTCATGCTTTGTGAGGCTAGCAGTGAGTGTCTCTTACTAAAGTGCCAGTTGCAGGCGTTGTTGATTGGGCTTTTAAAGGAGACAGCCACAGAGAAATCAATTGTATCACGAACACTCTCTCCGCAGTGCTGATTGGTATGCAGGCAGATGCAAATTCTGTTGTCACTCGAGACCCATTGAACCTGTACCAATAAGCTGAGGGTTACAGTTGAGTTGCTCTATGCATAATCTTCATTGAATGAGAATATTCACAAGGCAAATAAGTAGTGAAGTAAGAGTATTTATGGCGGTCGCCTCCTCTTCACCATTTCATTGCGCCCTCTGAAGTCCCTGTAGATGTTTTAAGTGTTTGACTTTCAAACTTTTCAAGGTTCGTCAAATGTTTCCCTGCATTTGAATAGTTTCACCAGATTGGCGAAAAGATATTCAGAATATTTCAACACTAGTTCTGTCTGAATCCCATATGGTACCACTAGTCTGTAATCTAGACTAGGACTAAGTTTATCTATAACTAATTAAAATAACTATAAACTACAATTCTGCAATTATGAAATATGTTGTCCTGACAGCAAGCAATGCAAGTTTGAAAACACAAACATTCTCCCGCTGTAATTAATCAAGCCATTGCTTATTTGAATTTTATTTTGACAGTTAAACAAAAATAATTCATGATAAGAAATTAATCCACAAGGTGGAGAACATGAATTAACAGTTAGTAAAGCACTAATGTGAACGTGTAAAGTTTGATTAAAAATGTGCACCTAACTATCAAAGCATCCCTGTAGGATGGACAAGACAGGCCTAAGATATATACAGCGGGGAGAATAAGTATTTGACATATCAGCATTTTTATCAGTAAGGATATTTCTAAGTGGGCTATTGACACAACATTTGCACCACATGTCAATATCAACTCAAGTATTTAATTCATGCAAAGTCATCTAAACATTTAAGTCCATAAATTGAGTTATGTGTAATAAAGTGAAAAGACACAGGGAAAAAGTATTGAACACATGAAGATAACAAGATGTAAAATAGCATAGAAAGCCAGGAGATAACCCAAAATCTGCTCGTATTGAGAGAGAAAGCTTGACCCCTATCAGTACTAATTGATATCAGCTGCTTTAGTCCTAATTGATGGTCTATAAACGCTTCTCATTACCCAGGAGACACACAGGAAAGACTTCATGATTGGTAAAAGCAAAAAACTCTCCCAGCATCTTCATAATCTTATCGTTGAAAAGCATTCTGATGGGAATGATTATAGAGGCATTTTCAGAATGCTGAATGTTCTTGAATATACCTTTACTGATAAATCCTGACGCGTCAAATACTTATTCTCCTCGCTAAATAGAAACTCAATCATCTGTTTAATGAGCTTCAAACACTTCTACTACTACTTCTAGTTCTTTGGGTCACATTTCTAAAAAGCAGTTAAGAACAATCTAAGCTTTTATGAAACTTCTTTCTGAGTGGGAATTGTAAGCGTGCTCTAGGGCAGATGAATATCAACCCTGATCATTCTATTAGGACCATGCCCAGACAATCCAGGGTTTTTAAGTCATATTTTATTATCTCTCATTTTTGCTGGTTTAATATAATACTCAATTTTCATACAAATATTATTTTCTGTTCTCTAAGACTTTCAAAGACTTTCCAAAAGCTCCAATCTAGAAATTCATTTGAGGAGTACAGCAGAGTTTTCTCATCCAAAATGGCAGTAGAGAAAGATAGCAGTGTATAATCAGAGTCATATTAAGTGCTGGGAAGGAGTTTTGGTCAGTTTTTCTGTCAGCTGGTCTGATCCCTTGCATTATTGTTTTGGTATAAAGCAGGGAGGTTTAACAGCTTATCTTCTCTTCAGTGAAAAATGGAAGAATAACAGTGATTTCTGAATGTCAACTGAGCTTGGTGCATTTGAGCAATATCTGGAGGGGGTAGAGCTAATTCCTTCTTTATTGTTTGCAGCAAAAGCTTTGAAACAGCGCATTAATAATAGTTTCTTAAGGGAAGCTAACAATCTTCTTGGCTAATATTAGCTTTTTACAAAGGCTTTGACTCACATGAATAGAATAATATAATTGAGTTTGGGATCTAAAGAAGTGTCTGTACAAATATTTGCCTCCACATCAGCATAATACCATTTAATTCAGCAGCGCTTTCAAGTTGCAGTATATTCAGTCAAATTCATTATTTTGTTTTTGTAACAATTCCTACATGACTGTTTTTCTATTCTAGGTGCCAATTGTTTGGGTAGTGAATCAAATTACTTGTCTATACCCCTATTAAATTAAGTGCCCCCTTTTTTTTGCAAGATTACTGGATATGCTGATGGGTTTAGTGTATTAGTCTAATCCTTATGCAGATCCATGTAGAACTCGCTGGTTATAAGAAATGAATGGAGACATTCTAGGAATATTCATGAATGTGACTTGCATGAGCATGCAGTCTTCTTAAAAAACTGAGCTTGTATATGGTCCTCATAGCTCCTGTTGGCTCTTTGGGGAGAAGATAGGGAGCTCCTTCCATTCATCATGTCCTGCCCATCAGAGATGTGACTATGGGCCTTCACACATTGTGCAGTTGGGGAAAGATCCGTAAGTTCAGCATTGTGTCAGATTCTGCCTCCATGCAAACAACAGTGACAGCTGAGGAAATGTCCCATCAAGCCAACTTTCAAGTCCTGCTGTACATTGCTGACCTTTCATATCTGGTGGCCAAGTGATTCTGTGGAAACAGCATTTTCCCGCTCTTGCCAAAGGCAGTGCCATGTAGTCAAATTCTGTAGACAAATCGCCTCCTTTCCCTCTCCCCAAACTAAATGTGCTATTTATCGGTCAGTATTGTAGTGGAAAAACAAACCCGCATGGAGTGTTGTGGTGTTCTTCAGCTTGCTATCACTTGTAAGGAGTGATTCATCACTAGCGAAGGACATTACATACAAATGAGAGCACATTTATGTGGCATTAATGCAAAAGCTGTTGAGATGCTGGCATTTGAAATTGTATCTCGTCTAATTAAATGTGCTCTTAAAAAAGGATTACTCAAGGGTGCTCCATGGAGTTGTAGGGTTCAGAAAGCAGGCATTTAAACAAAAGAACGTCTTTGTTAATGAGCCATTCCTGTGTATAAAGACAGGGAAGTTACATCGGCAGCTGGAGTAGCTCTTTGGTGGTAAAGAATCTCCATAAGGTTACATGTTTGAATCCTATCAAAGAAAAAAAGTGAATATCTCTAAACCTTTGAATGAAGGAAGCTGGGATGATGCTTCCAGTTCCCAGTTTTTGCTATACCAATTGTTATTGCTTGAAGGTTCTACAAAGGTTCTGAATGTAACTTTCTGGCTAGCAACAAAATCCTATAAGATAAGATGAAGAACCTCAAAATGAAAACTGTGGGATTCTACCAACTTTTCACAATGTGTGTATAATTAAGCCACAGATGACAAACTTTTGATCTAAAACTTTTATAAATTCATTCATAGTAGAGAAGTAAGCTTTTTATTGTTGCCATCATCAACTTAGACGTGTAAAATGCCTATATTTGTGTCGGAGATATGGTGACCAATCACCATCACTGTAAAGACTTTCTAGGCTCTAGGTTTGTCTGCAATGCACCATGTTTGAATGTTGTCTTTGAATACCTTTCTACCACTGAATTATGCATAAATTTTGCAGAACGCGAAGGTTGCCTTGTAGGATAAATAAACATATAAGGATTTTTGAAACTCGTATTTCTTCTCAATGTTTGATTTAATACTTTTTTAAAAAAGCAAAGAACACTGTCCATTAAATTGATGTCTGAAATCTTGGAGCTTTTCATAGCAAAGGGGTGGGGGGGGGGAGCAAGAACCTTGCTCTGAGGAAAAAAACTGGCACTCTCTTACTGTTTAACTCCCACTCTTGACACATCAATGAAAAGCAAATAAAACAGAGGAGGGTCTATTTCTCTTGTATGACTTAAAGAAAAACCCACAAGCAAAATACTTAACACAAAATACATACTTCTCCGATCCATAGGCAACATAGCTTGAGATGAGAACAAAAAACGAGGCTCGGCAAACCTCCAAGAGAGCGGAAATCTCCTGAGAGTTGGAATGTTCGCAGATACTTTGGCCATTTTTGAGAATGCAAGTAATTGCAGCGTACCATGAGTAGGCAGCGCAAGTTCTATAGCCTCGCATTGAAAAGCAGAGCCTCCAAATCTGGCTGGAGGCAGAGTATGGGACATCAAATGAATTCCATGTGCAATCTCCAAAGAACAGATTTGTTTTTTCAGGGCTGGCAATCCTTGTCACAATAGTTGTTAAATGGTTTATCTGCAGAGGTGAAAGCACTCTTTTTTCTGTGTCATATTACTTGATTTATTCATTTATTTGGTCACTGATTCCTTGAATCTTTGATTGATTGATTCATTCATTTGTAGGTTTAATTTAATATCCGACAAATCATGTGTTCTGCCAAGCATCTAAATTGCACACTGAAAAAACAACCTTCTACCAGGAAGATGTCCGACACAAAAACAGCACAAACCGCAGAAGTGTAGACAGGTCACATAAGTCCAAGAACTTTAAAATAGGCAAGAAAACAATAGTGTAGGGCAGCATGCAGTGAAAGAAGGTCTAGGTCAAGGCCAAGGTTACCTTATTGTCATTGCAACTGTGCAGACATACATAGTTAGAAGAGACAACATTTTTATGGTCCACAGTGCAACATATATCATATGCAGCAGAGTGCAAGGTGCGACAGACATAATAAAATAAATGAACATTATAGTAGATGGCGTAAAAATATACTGTAAACGGAATTTAAACCTTCCAGGAGAGACTAATATTGCACCATAACATATTTCAGTGGTAAGTTTTAAGTCGCCAACTTATGAAAAATCATAGTGGTAAAATAAAGTTAAAGGCCATTAGCGTGGAGTAAACTGTATGTAAGATGCAGTTGCTATTAAAAAATCCAGTGTGAATTACATACGACAGCAATGAGATTGAACCCAGGGAAGTTACGCAGTGACTAAGCATTCAGAGTTCTGGTGTGTCTGTGCTATTAAACCTTACAGAACCAGAGTGGAATATTGTTTGCCAGACTGTGATACATAGAAGAGTCCATGTAATGGTTGGGAATTATCTTTCACTATGTCACTGGCTCACTGGTGACTTTCTCAGCGTCTCTCATTATATTCTGCAGTGTGTAACAGTCCGAAGCATTGCAATTCATGTACCAAACAGTGATGCAGCTAGATAGCAGACTCAATGGTATTCCTATAGAATGTGGTAAGGATTGTTGTCAGAGGCTTGAAAAAGTTGCAGTTGCTGCCGAGCCTTCTTGGCTAAGGAGGTTTAGTTGAGAGCCCAGGAAAAGTCATCATTGGTGTTTTGTGTATATTGAGACCATCATCACATTTTGATCACCATTGTCAGTTTTTAACAACACTGACAATAGGTAGTAAATATGCTAAAAAAAAAAAAAAAAACTGTGAAAGTGAGAGTGTGTCAAATACTTTTTATTACTTCTTATTTGGTGCAGGGCTCTTATACCTGATCATTTTGAAACCCACTCCTTATTAGCACAATGCTCAGTTTTATTAGGTTAGTCTTCAGATATCCAGAATGTTATTCATTTGAATAGTTGTGCTCAAATCTTGAAGCAGATCTAGACCAGACATTACTATAAATGAGTTATTTTGTATTATTCTGTAACCTTTACCAAGTGTTAAATCGCCAGGTCTAAGCATTCCTTTTTCCATTTTTATTGAAAAATATTGTTGTAAACAAAAATGCTATAAACTCGATACACTTGGTCTAATGTACATTTTAGATCCTTCAGCACTGTCATGCTACCTTACGAATTCCTCTTTAGAAGAATTGTTAATGCCTGAGTATTATTCCTCACTTATTACTTGTAAAGTACATTCATCTTAGTTTTAAAAATTGAGAAAAATTCAGCTATTAATTAAATACATTTATTCAGAGAAACATTCTCTCGTTTTTTTTTATTTTATTATTTTTTTTATATTAAAAAACAAGTGCTGCAGTAAATGGAAAACCTTTACATTATTCTTAACACATTTTATGTTCCATTTAAGTGGCATATGTTTAAGTTAATTAGAGTGTATGTATGAAATACAGCTTTTAGGGATTAAATGCTCCAGATGCACATGCATAGTGGTGTGAAAAAAATGCTTGTCCCCTTCCTAATTTCTTCTTTTTTTGTCCATGTTTCAGATCATCAAACAAATTTAAGTATTAGTCAAAGACAACACAAGTAAACACAAAATGCATTTTAAGTGAATGATTTTATTGTTAAGGGGGATAAAATATCCAAACCTACATGGCCCTGTGTGACAAAGTGATTGCCCCCACCTATTAAAACATAACTTAGCAGTGGTTCATCACACCTGAGTTCAATATCTCTAGCCACATCCAGACCTGATTACTGCCACACCTGTTCTCAATTAAAAAAATACTTAAATAAGATCTGCATGAAAAAGTGAAGTAGACCAAAAGATCCTAAAAAGCTAGACATTATGCCAAGATCCAAAGAAATTCAGGAACAAATGAGAAAGTAACTGAGACTCAGCAGTCTTCACCTTTTCTAAAGCTTTGTGACTCCAGCGAACCACAGTGAGAGCCATTATCCACAAATGGCAAAAACATGGAACAGTGGTGAACCTTCCCAGGAGTGGCCGGCCGACCAAAATTACCCCATGAGCGCAGCTACGACTCATCCAAGAGGTTACAAAAGACCCTACAACAACAACCGAAGAACTTAATTAGAGTCATATTTGTGTGAGAAAAGGATCACAATACATATGAAATATTTACAATAAAATAATTTATAGTGATTGGTCTGTATGACTTCTATGATTCTGTAAGCTCTGTGAAGCTGCTTTGTGAGTTGTCAGTTGTAAAAAACGCTGTATAAATAAAACTGACTTGACTTTAGTTGACAATCGTATTATTAATAAAACCTGCTTTTGTGTTTATAATTCTACTAAATACTGACCACTCCGGTATGATTCACATCATTGTCATATTTTTAGTAAAAGCTTGTGTTGACCATGGCCAGATGTTTTGTGACAGCCCTTCAGCTGCAGTGGGTCTTTCATGCAGCGAAATGACAATCAGATGTCCCAACAGCCAACAGGAGCTCTTTGGTACCGGCATTTTGGGAAAAGAGGGGGGTGCTGATTTCCATTGTCGTAGCTCACTGTTTCATCAACCCCATAGTTCACAGACATCTTGTTTTGAGCGCTGGCCATCTGATTGATCATGTCCCCACGTTGGGATGCGCTGGATTTGCCGAGGTAAACAATTACCTCCCTATCAGTGACCTGTCATGTAGTACATCCATCTAACTCTGCCTTATTTTCCCATGCCTTGTGACAATGAATAAAAAACAGCTTGCTGTTGGGTGACGGGAAAGAATACATTGTTTCAGAGATGCCACTCTAAGCCAAAGGGTGGTTAAGGATGATAGAGTTGGTCTTGGGGTTTTGCTGAAAGCTTGAATCTGTTCTTGAGTGGGATGCACTGTAGAAAAGGTGAGATATGTTCAAGTCTGCCAATAGATAATGGTTTCCTACTAGATTCAGTTAAAATGCTTTGATATATAGTTGATATATAAAATTCAGTGATAAAGTGAAGCCTTTGACACGCACAAGATACAAAAAAAATTTAATCCAGTGGTGAAGAGAAAATATTTCCCTAAAACTTTCTACAGGGATGCTACTCAGCTCTAAAATGGAATTGTAAGGAATTGTCAGAATAATATATATTGCAGCCATATTATTTTGCTTCCTGTGTACATCCATCTAGTGCTGTTCTATTGCTGAATATTGTTTCAGTATTTGAGACCTGTGTCATCATCTATCCAGGTTTTGAGAAGCTACCGATAATTTGCAACCTGGTTTTAAAGGAGAATTCCACCCATTGTTTAAAATATTTGCATAATTTGGTTGTTAACATGTAATTGAGGTCATTCAGAGTGGTTTGATGCATAGAGAGATGTACTGTCTTGCCAACGGGTAATAAGAACCAGGGATATATTAGTGAAACATTTTTTGATGCATTGTTTATGCAGAAATTTTTAAAAACAGATAGATTCCTGTAGGAGATAAATGCCTAAATGTTCTTTAAGTTTTTTAGGAAATATGTAATCAACTGCACAAGTATATTCACCCTTACCCTGCATTTCCTGGGCTAAAAGTGCATAAATATATGGTGGAGGAATGCATTTTTTGGCTTTTTTCTTCCAAATTCACAGCACATTTAGGCTCATTTACATGCTGGTAGGATTGAGCCTGAAGCTGGAGTGAAGGACTTAATACATCTGGCCTTCGGTTTTAAAAAGCATGACAGAATCTCATACTCAGCATGTTAGATCTAGTCCGACAGCTGGGTGCTGCCAACCCCTACTTGCAAGCTTGCAACTGTGTTTGCTTCTCAGACAAATAGGCTCAGAAGTAGTTATTATCATTTCAGCCGCCCATTTTCACAAGGCGTAGCAAAGCACTGCTAGAGAAAGAAGAAGAATTACACCAAGCCCACAAGGTCGTCCTTAATCGTGGCAGATTTCGAGTGTTGATAATAATGCGGTAACAGGTTATAAATGGCTGAAAACATGGCCCTTTGGTCTTTTGGTGGGTATTGTTGTTAGCCTGAAGATACCTTCTCCTTATCAAAGGGAAGGGCATACACACGCTGAAGGCCAAGACGAATGGGCTCCAGTCAAGTGTGCACTGTTTGACCAGCGCTGCTTGATGGCCGTGATAAATGACCGTGCCAGAGTGTAGTTAACCAGTTTCGCCTCGATATTACATATTCATGTAGACGATGGGTGGGCTGAGACTTGCTATCAACTCCATCTTCTCCTACTCAAGGGCTTTTTCTCTCGCTCTCGAAAAATTCTCAAGAAAAGGGGAAGGAAAAATAGCACCGATGGTGAGATAGCCATCCTTCAGACGGGCATTAATGCAGCAGATCGGTCCATCTTCATCAGGGGGTTTTTCAGAGGGTGTTTGAGATCATACGATGACCTGTCGTGTTTCACAAGCTTTATCTTCACCTAGAACTGTGAAGGACCTCTCATGGACGCTGGCTGCTGCCATTTAAACAGATCACTTCTCATTAGACTTGATGAGAGAAGGGACAGTAGGAGCTGGGTCAGAAGGTGACTAGCTGGCGTGGGGCAGCAAAGAACCATTTTGCTCATTACAGGATTGGAGTTGGAGAGCCAAGCTCTTCTTGAAGTGACTGCCCTTTGACGGCAACTTCTTCAGATATAAGAATGAAAAACAGAAGCTAGCAACGAAACAATGTTGAACATTGCATCACTAGCATATTATCTGTTTTTGTTCAAAGCGTTGCCTGGTTTTAGAGCAACTGAAATAATGAACTCATTAATTACTACAAGAGCTACTTCACCATGGAGGACTCCTGCCGAATTTACACATCATTCACTCATAATTTGACTTGACAGTTATTAATTTGGTGCATTTATCTCCATATGCTAATAAGAGTAAAGTTTTGCTAAGTGGTTCAATCTCAGAAACACAGGGATTCTTTACATACTCTTAGAAGTGTTCATTGAAATTTGAGTAATGTCATGAAATTTAATTAAGGTTTTCAGATGTTAATTTGATTTGTGTTGATGGTGAATTTAAATTGCTTGCTGTGGAAGACTATGCAAGGCTAAATGACACTTTATTCAAAGCTGAATTAGACATTGTATTCTGTTAATGTGATGTCACCCGTATATGGTATTGTCCCAGCACTATGTTCCTCTATGTCCATGATAGGAATTTGTCATATTGTGATACTGCTCACCATCACTGTCTTACCATCTCAGATGATTGCACTATTTAATGATCATTTTTACAGAACTAAGTCATTTTACAGCATTTCTGTTTGCTTTTCCATTGGTTAGGTTATGTGTCCTGTAAATATTGGTGTTTGTATTTTCAATGAAATTTGTGAAAAAATGTCCTGTTCATTTTTGTATTGTTCTTTACTGGTATTGTTGAGTAAGGATTTGATAGTCATGAATAAGTGTTGGATAAAGGGTAGTGTGAGCATAGCTTTCAGGACTGTGGCCAAAAAATGATTATATAAATGACAAAATGAAAACCTTTCAACATTACATATCATTACTGCAAAGATTACTTGACAGATTGTTTATATATATATATATATATATATATATATAGCTTTAGATAAATAAAGCAGCTATAACGCAAGCAGTTAGAAAAAAAATGGTCCAAAAACACCAGAGGTCCAAATATGAGGAGAGTGAATAATACTGTTGTCAGAACAGTAGCACTGAGAAACTATATGCAGAGTAAAGTGCCGTGGGAGTACATTTTCTCTATATATTAGTACATTTGCAGAGGTGTGGTGTCTGGAAAGCTGCATATGCTCTTTACCCCAACACAATATATTCTGATCTGCCAGAAGCTGGTCTAAAAGACAGTTTTACCCAGTAGACATCCAGTCAAACAATACTGCAAAAACATACTCATAGTATTATTATAGTTTTTAAATTATTCCTAGGTTTTATTTGAAACATTTAATGGCAAGGAAATTATATTACCATCTATCCATCCATTCATCCATCCATCCATCCAGGACTGGACCCACAACACAAATGCTTTCTACAAAAAGGGGCAGAGCAGCTGTATCTGCTGCGGAGGCTCAGGTATTTTGGAATGCAGGGGTCACTCCTGAAGACCTTTTATGACTCTGTAGTGGCAAACATCACACCATCTGTAAAAATGCTGGAGCTGAAAATGAGCTTCTGCAACAGGACAATGATCCTAAACAAACCTCAAACAAAACAAAATCCCAAGTACGAGAACTGAAAGACTTTTAGCTCTAAAAAGCATTTGCAAGCTGTGAAATCTGCCAGAGGAGGTGTTACTAAGCATTATGAAGGGTGCCCAAACTTTTGCACAGTGTTATAATAATTTTTATTTTTTGTTCAATTTATGGCATAAAAGTAACTATTGCATCAATGTTTGCTGAAAATATTGTATATTTCTTCTATGTTCTAGAGTAACTGTGTTAACATCTTTTTAATGACAAAATCACCAAAATCTGTTATTTATCAAGGGGCCCAAACTTTTGCATAAGACTGTATAGGTTTATTTAGAATATTTCATACACACACTAATTTTTTATTTTTATATATTTTTAAATGTATTGTTTTTCCCACTCTGCTGCTCTTGTACGGCCGTAACTATGCAAATTTTCCACTTGTGGAACTAATAAAGGTTCATCTTATCCTATCCATCCCTCCCTCCCTCCCTCCCTCCCTTCCTCCCAGACTTTTGAGAATTGACTGCAAAGCTTTCACGTCAGTTGCACACATTGATTGTGTTTGCCCTCAACTGCTCTCAACACTCCCAGAACCTGAGCTATTCTTCATTCAGTGTCTTGAGCCTGGATAGTCTGCATACGAACACAACAGTGCAACTGTTTTATTTTACACAATGTGGAAAACAACATAAAAAATGTTCTGCAATCAATCATACAACTTTACTGCCCGTGACCTGAAGCTGACAAAAGACAATTAGGAAAAACTTAGCCCTGCCTATTACTGAGCTATGTTAATTCAGTGAATATTATCCTTGCTAAGGTCAATCATATCGTATACTCTACAGTATATTATTTGCCATATGTCTTTTTCTTTGGGTTGGTTTTGCAATCAAGGTTATTTTGGGCAATCCACCCCAATGGTTCCCATCACTTGCAATCACAGTTATAGTTCCAATATCTGACTGCCTTAATTTCATGCATTGCCCACAGAACCAAACAATGGATTTTTTTGTCAAAGCAACCCCCCAGTATATGCAAGACTACCTCACTGCCCTTATGGAGAAAAGCCCTATTTGAGCTCATGATTTCTGTTAATGCTAAAGTTCAGGATGTAGGTAGGGCAGAGTAAATTCACTCTACAAATATTATATTATATTAAGTTCCTGTGTTTGACCATTCATTCTTATTCCCTAAGGCAAATAATGTTTATATACAAATGACCAGCTGGCAATAAGCAATGGACCTACCAACATTTACAGATCACAAGGCCTGTGCTGGTGTATTGCAAGTCTTTCTGTTTACATTTCCATCAAAATCCTAAAGGCGGATGATCCCACCATACGCCACATAAACCTAATTAACTTCAGAGGGAAGCCAACGTTGTCGCGCATTGTTATGACAAGGTGGCATGCGCATGTATGGAATCGGTTACAAGCAAGGCCATCTCTTTAAAGCACACTGTGTCCACAGTAGATTGCAGCTGCCACTGCCGCTGGGCCTTTGGTAAATATATGCTGCCCTCATGGTCGTCCCTGGCTACGTGAATTTATTCAGAGAAAAAAGGCTTTCATTGATATTCATTGGGGTTGTTAGCAAAGGCAAACTTTTGCTTGACAGATTTCACGGCAGCATGCTTATGAATTCTGCATCCGCCCTATATTTATCTCAAACACTACAATTTTATCCCTTTGATATGGTGGAAATTCTCAGGTACCTTCAAAGGGCCAGTCAGTCTCCAGAATACCGATTACATGTGTCTGGGGTGTTTACTCCCAACACCCCCAGAAATGTGTGTTCAGCTGTGTGCAGTCGTTTATGTGGATTTTAGGACAGGATTTTGTAGCACAATCATAATTTTAAAACGTTTATTCAAATTTTCAAGCCTTTCAACCATTTTAAGGAGCCTTGAACATAAAACATGCACATTGTTGTTGTTATTATAAACCTAGAATGGAAAGGGGGAAAAACACTTCTTAACTTCTTAAAGGAGGTAGGGTTTCCCCAGGTTTTGTACGGTTTCTATTGGTCCACTGACTTTTATGTTTTCGCAAAGCTTATTTTTCTACTATGCACAAAACAGTGAAAACAATGGAGTGATGAGCTTTTATTGCAAAGTGTTGCTCTTTGATTGCTCTGGTAACTAGATGGTTACATTGCTAGGTGATTACAGTATCTCTAGCAGAAGTCCTGACCATTGATTTATGGGTAAAGGGGACTATCAAATGATGTAGTGTGTTATTGTAAACTAAACTGTGCACGGATCAGAGGAAAACTGACATTGTGTATTCCTCCCTAATGCTGCCTAAACAGACTTTGGTGCCCTGTGTGTGTCTGAGCCATTTTTTTCAGAACCAGCATTCGCAGGTTTTATGACAGGAGCTTTTCTTTGGGATGTACCACACAGGCTAAACTTCCTACAGGCATCAGTGAGCCTTGGGTGTCCATGATTTTGTCGGCAAATTAACCAGTTGTCCTTCCTTGAATCACTTTTGGGAGGAACTAACTACTGCACATCTGGAACACTCCACAAGACCTTCTGTTTTGGAGATGGCAGTTGTCCCTAAAGATGGAGGAAGGAACCTTGGGAGGAACCAAGGCTCAGAAGGTGAACCCATCCTACTCTGGCCAACACCAGATAACAACCAAAGAAAAAGGAAACAATCTTAGTTTCTAGAAGTGGCAGCTAGAGGCTTATAGCTTCAGACCTATAGATACACATGAAGTGTAAAGTACAGGTAGATGGTCTGTGGTAGTCAAGCTAGCCTGGGATAGGTAAGGTAAGTGGTTGTGCAAGAGGGGCAGCAGTTTCTAGCGACCTGGTGGCCCACAATGATTGTTAATGGAGTAAATGAACTGTTTTTGTTTTTTTTTGCTTCTAGCACATAAGACTGTTTATTTGCTGCCTTTGGAAGCTTTCATTCTAACATGATAATATATACACACACATATACATATAGGTGTGTGTGTAGGTGTGTGTTTGAGAACCCATCTCTTGACCTTGAAAAAGCGTGTGTGTATGTGGGTGTGGATGTATCTACTCACATTCTTGCTAAGGCACTTCTAGATGTTTTCTTTGGTCCTGGGCCATTTTGCATTCTTCATACTTTGAAGTGCACTCAGTAAGCTGTTGGACACTGCTGCAGAGTGCACTTAAAGCACATGAGTAGTGAGCTTTCAAAAGAGTCTGATTTTGTCCTTAGCTGAAAAAGTGCCAATACCAGACGTCTTCATCTGCATCAAGGTCTTATCCCATCGTGGCGCTGTAAACTAAACCATAGTTCCCTGGATAGTGGAAAATGACAGCATGAAAACTAACATACTAAGGTGGTATGCGGCATAGTAATACCACAAACCATGAATTGGAATACTTATTAAATCCTTTTACCCCTATTGTCCTAACTAATAAATTAAACTCTGTAATAAAAAGTGTGCATATGTAATTAAAGGTCATTTTGAACAAAATAAAGATTATATCGGTATTTAAGCATGTGTAATAGGATAATTTTTTTTTGTTTGTTTTCATTTAACCTAATAAGTTTCTAATCAACATTCATTACCAACGCTCGTTGATAAAGTGGATTTCAGAATATTCCTCAAATAAAACCAATTAGTAACGCAATAAACACATCTGATAAGGCCTGTTCTTAATCCAAATCAGGCATAAATAATGCTTGAACTGTCACTCGGTGGTTTCTGAGTCGCAACAAAATACACACCAATTTCTGATACAGTCAGGGGAAAAAGTATTTTGTAGCCACCAATTCTGCAAGTTGTCCCACTTAAAAAAAAATAGCAAGTCTGTAATGTTCATCATAGGTTCACTTCAGCTGTGAGAGACAGTTTGTGGGCAACACAGACTTTCAACTCCCCCCAACAGATTCTGTATTGGATTGAGGTTCGAAACCTGGCTAGGCCTCTCCAGAAACATAAAATGCTTTTTATGTAGCCACTCCTTTATTGCCTGGGCGATGTGTTTGGGATCATTGTCATGCTAGAAGATCCAGCCATGTTTCATCTTCAATGTTCTCACTGATGGAAGGAGGTTTTTGTCCAAAATCTCATGATACATGGGTCGTATTGTCCCCTTTGCAGAAAAGTAGCCCCAAAGCATAATGTTTCCACCCCCAGTGGGTATGGTGTCCATGGGATGCAACTCAGCTTTCTTATCTCTCCGACATGGCGAGTGGCATTTATACCAAAGAGTTCTATTTTGGTCTCATCTGACCACATGACATTCTCAGAATCCTCCTCTGGATCATCCAGATGATCTCTGGCAAACTTTAGATGGGCTTGGACATGTGCTGCTTAAGCAGGATTTTAATCCATGACAATGATGGTGTTCCTAATTATATAATGTGTTACTGTTGTCCCAGCTGTCTTCAGGTAATTGACCAATTTCCACAGTTTTGGGCTGTTTCCTCAACGATCATTGGTACCCATGAGGTGAGATCGTGCATGGAGCCCCATGTCAATGGAGATTGTAAGTGATCTTGTATTTATTCCATTTTCTAATAATTGCTCCAACAGTTGATCTCTTCTCACCAAGCTACTAGCCTATTATAATTGCCTCACCCTAGTCTTGTATAGGTGTACAATCTTTTCCCTAGTGTCGTTAGACAGATCTCTGGTTTTGGCCATGGTAGAGGTTGGAGTCTGACTGTTTGAAGGTGTAGACCGGTGTCTTTTATACAGATAACAAGTTCAAACAGGTTCCATTAATACAGGTAACAAGTGGAGGATAGAAGAGCGTTTTGTAGTTTGGTTGGTAGCACGATGCTAGCCCAACTTGCCAAGTGACAAAAGGGGACCGAAGTGAAGCCTTGAAGCCAAAGTACCAGTTTCTCTGCACTTTTAACCACAGTCACAAACGAAATAGAGGAAATGTAAAAATGGCATTGCTGTCACTTATTTAAATTAATAATAACTTTGTCTTTCTGTGATTTATCGCTCTGTCATTGTTGTGCCATATATTGATAATCACAGAATCGCTGTATAATGATATTATCGTTATCATGGACCACAAACAGATGGCCGGACATTCTTCTTCAGCAGAATTCATGGTTTCATTTTTTACAGCAAGTATTCCAGGTCTTGAAGCAGCAAAACAGCCCCAGACCATCACACTACCACCACCACCATATTTTACTGTTGGTATGATGTTCTTTTTCTGAAATGGTAGATGTAATGGGACACACAACTTCCAAAATTTAAACTTTGGTCTCATCAGCCCACAGAGTATTTTCCCAAATGTATTGGGGATCATCAAGATGTCTGGCAAAATTGAGACGAGCCTTAATGTTCTTTTTGTTAAGCAGTGATTGTCTTCTTGGCACTCTGTTCCTGAATTTCTTTGGATCTCGGCATGATGTTTAGCTTTTGAGGATCTTTTGGTCTAATTCACTTTGTCAGGCAGGTCTTATTTAAGTTATTTCGTGATTGAGGACAGTGTGGCTAGAGCTCTTGAACTCTTCTTCACTTACAAAAGCATTTTGTGTTTACTTGTGATCTCTTTGACTAATATTTTAAAATTTATTTAGTGACCTGAAACATTTAATTGTGACAAACATGTTAAAAAAACCCAGAAGAAATCAGGAAGGGGCAAACACTTTTCACACCATTGTATTTCTGATGACTGAAATGGGCAGAACTTCATCCTTAAGATTATATTGGCACTATTGGTGTGCATGTACATGTTAACAGACAACTCTTTTATACCACTCGTATAAATATCTTGCTTCAGTCCAGATTGGCTAAGAGCTGAGTTGCATTTTATGCACATGAGTTGTGCTTGATATGGTTCTCTGTTAACATATTAAATAAATATGCAGACTTATGGTACGAACATCTGTGCATGTGTTATTGATATCATCTAATTATGTACGCCGGCCTCCATAAATTATTCTCCGTGTGACCCTCTGGATAGCAACATGTGCGGATTTAACATGGGTAAACAACCAAGAAATCTACTGCAATGCTCACTTAGGCTTAAAACTTAAAAATGCAATCCCCTCAAGAGACCTCGTTTGGAAGAACAGTCTCAGATCATTTTGCTGTATATGTATTTCCCATCCAACTCATCCAGTTTTGTATGGGAACATTTAGTGATTTATCTAGATAAAGGCAGTCTGCACACCCTTCTAAATGCTCAAGCACCAGTAATTGATACGTTTTGGGGAAAAACTCATGTATCTTTCTTTGAATAATTTCACTTCACTGAAAGGTTAAGTTTCTCTCATATTTTTGGACTTAACTCAATAAATATATTGATAAACAACAAAAAAAACTTATTATAACATCTTAAACAAGGGTGCCAAGTGGGGTGAATATCCTTTCTGCTGGGGGGTCATCTTGGTGTAGTCATTGTCTTGGCACTTTGACAGATTATAATAAAACTACTTCAGATGTTTTGAAAAGTAGGTTACCCCAATGTTTCCCAACCCTACTCTCTTACTCTCAATACAACCCATCCAGCTAATCAGCTCATTTAACAACCCCTGGCTGAGCTGAAGTGGACCATTCCCTTCTTATTCTACATATCCTCCTAATTGTATCTTTTTAGAAATTCTTCAAACCTCTTGAGGAAACATACTTTGAATAATTTGGATTAATTGTTTGGGGGTTGAAAAAGGTTTACTAAAGTATCAGGATCATAAACATGAGTTTATAAGTTAAAAGAGAAATATATAATGAATGTCTAAAATAAAATAGTAAAATATTCTTTATTGAATCAATCAACTCTTACCAGCCTTTGTAGCTGAAAACAGTCTCCATTTTTCTGATATTGGTTGAGAGTAATGTGGAAGGTTTAAAAGGTCCAAAGTGGTGGGCGGATCCTCAGTGATTTTCTGTTTGTTGATTAGTAGGTGCTGTTTGTTGATTCACAAACATGTAGAGACGTATGAACTAATTGCTAATTGATGATAACTTGGGGAAAACCAATTAGACATATACCGTATATCTTCTAATAATAGCCTGTCTCTCTTAGTCGCCCATTTCCATTAAACACCGGGATCGAAAGATAAAAATAGAAATAAACGCCAGTCTCCAATAGTAGCCGGTCTGTGGCAAACGCGTTCTCTTGTAAACGGCGA
>JBBIGC010142649.1:0-20192 GCA_037576955.1 Lepidarchus adonis | reverse complement strand
TGATTGTTTCCTGAACCTGGAAGTCGCTTTGGATAAAAGCGTCAGCCAAATGAATAAATGTAAATGTAAATGTAGAAGTTAAGCTCTGGCAGCATCTGCACTAATGTAGCTGTAGATGAGAAATTAGCATAAATAAATACAGCGTTTCTTACCGAGCAGACGTCCGCCTCCTCACCGTTGACCGTCCCAACAGCACATGAAGAAACAAGAAGCAGCTCTGAGGAGTTAAACTGCACCAGTCTGTGGTTTTCTGCTTTCTTGACACTTATGCCCATGTTTAGCCTTAATGTTCTGCTTTTTAATGCACTTACCCCTCCTTTCATATGTCCACTGCAGACTGTCAGACTCACTGTGGTTTAAACAGGAACATAACTCAACATAAACATAACTCTCTCTGACTCCTGCATGTTGTAAAGGGCACCAGTATCGGGGGCATGGTTTCCTCTTTTCTTCTCTCAATTGTCCGTGCAGGAGCAGATCAAAAATTTGGGTGTATGGTCCTTGAGTTTACTCTTGGAGCATACTGTCCACTCTTCAAATCCCAGCAGACTGGTCAGTCAGGACCCCCTGCTGGTGTTTCAGTGAACCAGCCTCAGTGGGGTTTCTCTGGTAGGTCACACATACTCGCACTAGAGCATGGCTACCCAACCCAAACCCAACAGGTCGGGTCGGGTCGGGTTCGGACAAATATTTCACAATGGTTACTCTGGTTCAGGTTCGGTGACGTCAGCACAAATACTTTTCATCATTAAAATAGTAAGGCCAAAAATGGAGGAGTCTGAGGGGGGGTCTACATCAGGAAGGTGGCTGGACCAGACCTGTCCAGGTGTGTTGACCACCATCTTGTGTCTTACGTGCTTTAAGAGGTCCATCATTGTCCCCATACCAATAACAAAGCAAGTTCTCAATTCTGAATTACTACAGGCCTGTTGCTCAAACATTTGTAATCATGTACAACAACTGACTACACACCAAAAAGCTAAGAAAGGGGAAGGTCAGGAACTATGTCCAGAATATACAATTGCATACAGTTTAGAGTTTAAAGCATCATTGAAATAAGGTAATGGACTTACTACCTCCGCTGCTCCATGTGTGTATGTGTGATGGGTTAAATGCAGAGGACACGTTTCATTGGAGTGTATGCATCTTGAATCTTGAGATGAAGAATAATGAGGTGAATGTATGGAGCTGGGAGATGGTGCAGACAGAGCCTGTGGAAACCACAGAGTGCAGTGTCATGAGAAAGAAAGAAGTCTGTCAGTAGTGTTACCCACCACCACCCAACACCACCCACAGAGTGAGAAACTGCTGACTGGTCAGATCTCATGTTGTTTCCTTAGAGATGAAGAGTGCACAGTGTGAGATTACAGAACTTCCTTATGTTTGGTAGGTGCTGACAGTGACTGTGGTTCTTTTGCTGCTACACCTCAATCTTTTACATCCACCTCCAGCTCTTCTGTGGAATCAGACCTTCCATACGCATCAATACACCTTGGGTGCCCATGACTTCCATACTGTCACTGATTAACCACACCCACTCACTCCTTCTTCGTACAGTCACTGATTAACCACGCCCACTCACCCAGCCTTCACACTGTCACTGATTAAACTTTACACTGTTGTAAGGTTGTCCCATGTTCTAACAGCTGGATAATCGAAGTAAAGCTTCTGCACAATGGACAAACCATCAGTTGTGATAATACTGAAGACCCTGTAACTGGTTCTCTGGCACATGTGCAGGTGCAACAGGCAGACGTGCTTCATGTTCTCTATGAAATTAACCCTATAGTAGATTTATGTACTGATGGTTTTTGCTGCCATCTGCAGGAATTCAGTTGTAATGACGTTACATACTGTACCTCACCTAATGAAATGAAGGTGACTATTTTTGTCACTGTGAACACACCACAATGAAACTCTGCATTTTACCAGTCACACATGGAGCAGCAGGCAGCTATCAACAGCGCCTGGAGAGCAGTGAAGTGGTTTAAAGGAACCTCAGTGGTGCCCGGGCTGGAACTTGGAACCTATAACCTTCTGGTCCCAGGGGCAAAATCCTAACCACTAGGCCACTACTGCCCCACCTGACACTCCATCAGTGTGTGTCTTCTACTCATTAACATTCTATTGATAATCATCACTCCTGCCGTTTCACTAACCCGTCTGTTAAATTCTTCACTGTAAACATGAACAGTCTTGCGTGAAGTGAATATGTGGGAGGGTTTGATGTCTGTATAAATACAGAGGGTCCTCGTCCTCGAGTTGACATTGCACTTGACATATGATGATTCATGGTTAGGGCACTGGCTCCTTAGGAAAAGTAAATAAATTATGACATTTATGCTTATGATTTGGTGTATTTCATGAGGAGCAATGCATTGTGGACTATACAGTGTCTGGTGTGGGAAAATAGGTGGGAAATACAGGAAAAATGGTGGAAAAAGAGTTGCTTTCTGCGAGAAGTGGCAAGAGCACGGAAGTTGGCAGCACGGATACGGTAGTAGAACTCCAACTAAAGAATTTTTGTTAATACGACGAGAGAGACTGGTGTTATCTATATGCATGTTACTCATTCATTCATGTTGCCGACTGTTAATAAAGCACAGTGCTGATCAATAAAGCCTCTGCATCATCATCACATGCACGAGTTCCAACTTATGGCGAAATTCAAGTTATGTCACATTCGGAGGAACGTAACTCCAATGTAACTTGGGGACCCCCTGTTATGAACGATAACAAGATTATTATTATTTTTATTTTACAGATTTTACTGTGAAAGTGAACATGGAGAGGTGGGGCCATTGTAAAACTGTAATACATTTGCAGAACAATAACAAAAACATATGTAAATGATTATACAATTATTTTACTTTGAAATGAACAAATAGTAGAAAATACAATCAGGCATCATTGTAGGAATAATAGAGCAGAAATTGTGTGAAATTATTAGCACTAATGTACAGATCCTGGAATGAGACAAAGGAGCCAAACTAACTGAATTGAACTGTTAGTTCAATCCTGCTGCCCCCGCTGGACACTAGCTGTAACTACAACCACATTAAGCTACATTAGCCTAAGCTAACTTCAAACCTGAAATGCTAATGCTGAGCCACATCTCTATTCCAACACTAGATACATATGTTCAGACCTGTTCACTTCCTCTAGAATACACACATACAGGATGAAATTACAAACTTCCAGAAAACATCACAAAAAGATTAAAAATGAGCTGCCTTGAACTCAGAGTAGATCCCATGGTGATGGTTTCACTGTAACCATTATCATCATATTAGTAGCATCATATTGGGGTCAAGAGCTGTGTATGTGTCGTCTGTAACATTGGGGTCAATGTTCTGGAGACGGGAGAATCAGAGAACATGATCAGTTTAGGTTTTACTGACCTTTATTGATCATGTAGATTCACACCACAGTCTGAACGTCTAGAAGATGAATTCTTTCTCTAATGTAATACACATATATATAATGTAATAATATACATTATTAACATCTTTTCAAATGTAGATTAGAAATGTTAGTGGATTAGTACAAGTAAAAAAGCATCTCTTACCAGGGTGATGCCGCCTCCTCGCCGTTTACCATCCCAACGGCAAATGAAGAAATGAGAAGCAGCTCTGAGGTGTTACATTGCGCCACATTCTGTGGTTTCCTACGTTCTAGATACTGACGCACATATTTATCATCACCGATCTGCCCATTGTTGCGTCTCTCTTCCTTTCCATGTCGACAGACTTCCCCACAACTAATTATACTTTTTAATTTACACAGAGTTACACAGTGGATGATATTTTCTAACCTTTACAGATCGTGTGATTGTCTATTTGGTCAATAAATTCCATAAATAAAATGAGCTCATATCCATCAGAGGCAAAACTCTTCATTGACTCTCTTTGACATATGCATGTCTGTGAGCTGTCTTAATGACCATCAACACTGTTCACTATAGAGAAGCCAGAATCATAAAGAGCGTAATGTCATAAGAATTGAGGAAATTCGGGTAAAGCAGATGTGTTACCCACCACAGCCCCTCACTACACTCACTCCACACTGAGAAACTGCTGTCTGGACAGAGCTCGGTGGTTGCTCATCTTAAAAATGAAGACTACAGTGTAAGCTTACAGGACTTCCTTGTGTTTGGTAGGTGCTGAAAATGACAGTGGTTTTAATCAAGTGCCCATTTTGCATCACCATACGTCTGAGGCTTATGGAATGTTTGCTAAGGCCAGTTACTTAAAGGAATGTTTGTGCTAAGCCAAGCACTATAGCAAATAAATAACATCCCATCTCATGAACATTCAACAACATCTTTACATCTGAATCTCTACAACTCCATTCACTGTGCTGCAACACATTTGCTACCATCTATGTTCATGAGCCTTTTGGCTTTTGTAGCTATAGCTGTGTGTAAAATGCTGTGGCAGGTTAAAGGCAGTACTACATAGTTGACACCAAATGACACAGTAAATACGTTGACTACTGGTGATAAAAGGCACCATAATGGTAATTTAACAAAGTGCACTATTAACCCCTTCAGTATTACCCATCAGTCCACATGAATCACTAATCAACACTAATAGTGAATAGAACATAAGCAGCACTACAATAACAGCAAAAGAAAACAGCCATGAGAGGAACAACAATGCATCATGGGAGCTGGAGCACCACCACATTCTGTCTGTGCTGAAAAAGTGCTGCATCTTTGCCATTACAATACATTGCTGTGAAGTTTTAAAGGTTTTAAACAAAAAGTGTCACAGAAAATGCAGCACTACTGGCTATAATCTATGTCAACTCTCTGGTAATTACCAGGATGTCGTACTTGGTCTAAGGCACACACTTGGATCTTTCACACTTTACCACCTCCCTGCTTATTTAATCGCCATTCTTTGGTAAATGTGCAACGAAAGCTTGAGATTAAATTTGCATGCAGTCAGTTCCACTTCATCAAGCCTTTGATCAGAGATGTATTAATGAAGTCCTAAAATATTTAGTAATAACTAACTTAGAGTAATGGAACCAACATGAGCAGAAGAGTTTAATTCACGCTGCTGTAGATCACAGAAGAATCCTCAAGCTCAGCAGTTCTGTAACCAATAATGAATCAAGTGTAATCTATCTGACAAAGCTTTTTTCAGACATATACAGTATTATTAAACAAAACACAGTAACTGTGTTTGTTACTCACCTATGGGTTGGACCAGTATGAGAAAATTTAACACTAGTGTACTGAATATCATCTTCCTGAGTCTTCTTTCCTCTGCTATGTTGGCAGGACTGGATGTTACCATACTGAAGCTCTCCATCAGCCCCTGAGGAGAAAACTACAGAGCTTTCTTTATTCTTGGGGTGTTCTGGTGTGCAGGGTTCCACAATGGCATAAAGAGCATCATCCTGATTTGCCAAGTCTAGTGTTGAGTCATTGGACGTAGCTTTGATGGCCATGTTGCTGTAGAGGTTCTCCTGAGATGAAAGGAAATGACATGATCAATACAGAAAACTGACATACAGGTACTGAATTAAGGATGACACAACAACATATTGCTGCCAAGCAATGTGAAAATATAAATATCAGGGTCTCCAGGGCTACTGTGATCACATGCTGAATGCACTATGGATAGCTGGTCTACTTGCATAACAAAGCCTGCTAATGGTGCTGAGGAAGGGTGCGGTTTTGTAGATGCGCAGTAAAGAAGTGAAGCCACTTGCTGGGAGTGTCCATTTTTGTGTTAAGAGGGAATAAGAAAGGAGAAAAAAGTAGGAGATATCACCTGAGCCTAGAGACATGGGAATATTTGTGGAAGATGTCTGTATTTAGGAGGACGAGGGGCCTCAGACAGGCACCTGTTTGTGTTCGCATTCTTCATCAACCCACAAATCAAGAAATCCACCACTAATCCTAATACTCTTTTAGTTTATAAGGAGAGATCATCAAAACTTTTGTTCAGCAGCAACAGAATGTCGTTCAGGATGAATTTGGATTATTAAACATAAACTGTACATGCTAAACTATACATTAACATTACTGAGGGCTTTTAGCTTTTGTATAACTGGAAAATTGGGTGGTTGGTAAACCTAAAAAAAAAAAAACAGACAGAAAAGTCTGAATCTGAAAACACTGAATTATTACAACTTACAAATCAATCATTGCAAGGACAATGCTGTGGCCGCTGAGCTTTCAGTTTAGATACATTATCCTAACTTGCCTGATTTGACTCTTCTGGTTCTTCAGTTGGATGGCCTCTTCTCTTTTTCCTGATAAGATAAAAACAATCGATGCAAATATTATGACCAACCACTACCAGCCATGAAGATTTTTGGTTGACAACATCATATACTTAGACCTTGCCAATGCGCATAAATCTTGGTGGGTTTGTAGCCCACAAAATAAGAGGTTTTTGTATCCAAGTGGACATGTCCCTTCATGGTTAGCACTTTTATATTCAGCAGGCCGACTCACCTAGTGTTTTTAAGTCAGTTCTTAAAACACACTTCTTCTCAAATGTTTTTAATTCGGTCTTTACTTTTCTAATTCTGAATTTACTTTTTTTTGTTGTTTTCATATCTTTATGTTTAATTTGTGTCTTTTATATGTGTACAGCACGTTGTTCGACTGTGTTGTTTTTAAGTGCTATATGAATAAAATTGGATTGGATATCTTGTTAATAAAGGATGGGTTACCTATAGATATTATAATTGACTGAACTTGCTTCATAGGCAGCTCTGTTATAATTGGCACAAAAATAAATAAAGAAAAAAGAAAAATAACACCATTTATAAGATTTACTAATACTTGCTAATTTTCAAACAAACAACATAAAAACGTACCTTATAACCAAAATGATGAGAATGAGGAACAAGCCTCCACAGATGATTACAACTCCACCAATGACAGAGAAACCAAAATTCCAGGAACCTGTGTAAAACAGTGTGTAGCTTTTAGTCGACTATTATAACTGCTCAGGACTAAGAACAGTGGTAATTATTTTTGAATGATTCAACCCTTAAAATCACTGGGGCTTATTTCTGAAACCCATGTTCATTCTGAGCCACACAGAAGTACCGTCCATTGCGGATGAAGGAGGCAAAATCTGTCCAGACCCTACTTGTGAGCTTCCACCTGCTTGAAACCAGGTGTAGTTCTGCACAGGCTTCCATCACTGCTGTAGGTCAGAGTTACTAAACTGAAGGACACTGAGACGCTCTTTGGGCCATCTTGAGGTAGATTGGCACATTACACTTTGAGAACTTTATTAATAAAGACTATACAAAGTGAGTGGTCTAATCATACCTTAATATTAGACATTTAACAGGAGGCAGAGAGCACTCACTCAACACATCCAGAGTCACAGCAGCAGAGTATCTCTCTCCATGTTCATTACTGCACTTGCACTTGTATTCTCCACTGTTCACAGAGCTGATGGTGTTAAAGGTGTAGGTCTCTCCTTTTGCTACTGTTGACTTTCCTTTAAACCAGCTACAGTTCACAGGTGGGTTTCCATCACTGCTGCAAGCCAGAGTCACTGACCTGCCCTCCACTACTTCACCAGAGGGACTGACGGACACTGTGGGGCTATTTGGGCCATCTAGAGGTAGAATAGAGATGTGCATTATGTTCCTTTACTGATATAAGATAAGATAATCCTTTATTGTCCCACAAGTGGGAAATTTACACAAAACATATGACGATTAAACATTTGGCTTTAGAAAAGCGTAAAGATTTAGAAAAACTATTAATCACGTATTGATAGTGTGTTGAAATGTTTTGTATAAGGTGCTATTTAGCATCGCAACACATACACACTGATCTTTTATTCAATGAAAAATGTTTAGTGAAATGAACAGGTGTAAATTTTGTTTCATTTTTTTCTTCTGAATGAACAAAATAATCTGTACTTACATCTGACATTGAGAGTGACCTCCGGAGACTGAAGACTCGGACTCTGTACAGCACAGTGATACCTGCCTGTATCCTCTCTGCTGATTGGCTGCAGGTGGAGCTGGTCAGTACTGGAGGATAAACGACGTCCATCTCTGAACCAGGTGAATGTTGGTCTGTCAGTCAGACTGCAGGTGGTGTTACAGGTGAGAGTGACTTTCTCTCCCTCCATCACTCTCTCAGGAACCTCCACCTGGAGATCTACCAACAAGAGAAACACATTTACACTGTGGAGCAGCTGAATGAACAGATCACTGGTGTCTTCAATATTTCTACACCCTCCACCCAACTGCAGCTCAGATCTGATCACTAGCATCTCTGAAATATGATGTACCTGCATAAAGGGACAATCACAAACATTCTGAGGCTTATAACCAATGTAATAGTTTTTCAGTTCATTTGAATAAAGTTTGAACATCAGTTAAATGACAAACGTTCTTCAAGTGTAGAACGTTCCATGTTCCAGTTCTGTTCCTGTTCATTTCTGCTCTAACTCTGAACTACTTTATGGATTCCTCCAGTGTGAAGCTGTGTTTCTCTCAGGTGTGGGGTGTAGGACTGATGTAGGTTACTGTATGTAATGTCTGCTGATGGAGCTCACCTGTGATTTTAAGATCAACTCCACCTGCACCTTGCCACTTTCCTCCTGTTTGATCTGTTATAAATCTGAAGTAGTATCTTCTCTGGTCCTGTTCTCTCACATCTCTCAGTCTGAGGATGGAGCTTTTATCTCCGAGGTCCTGAACCCTGCCTCTGTACTGTGGATCATCTAACACATCAGGAGGTTCTTTATTCTCCACAGGCCACTGGTTGGTCCAGAAAGCTTTGTTCACTTTGTGACCACTTGGAAATGTGTAAGTGCAGCTCATCTCTACTGTAGACCCCTTTAATGTACAGATAGAGTTCTGTCTGTACCACACACTCCAACTCTGAGCATCAGCTCCTGCAACACAAACACAGGACTGTGTGAATGATCATCTGTGAGCGTCAGTCAGTAAAAATGCTGCATAAAGTCTCAACTTCAGCTCATTTCTAATGCTCTTCATTTCAGCTGAGTGTAGAATCATCAGCTGTAATAAGATGAGCTCATCTGGAGCTAAAAGCTTTTTATTACTGTTCACTAACAGCTCGGACTCACCTGAGATGAAGATCAGGAGAAACACCAGAGGAACAGTGAGAGACATTGGGAGTGAGATCATCAGTGTAACTGTGAGATCAGTAACTACAATAAAGAACAAAGATCTGATCATTTAGAGTCAAAAGTTCTGTTTCAGTATCAGTGTTTAGAATAATGCACTTAATATCTGTGGAACTTTGGTTCATGAAGTTACTTCATTATCTTTCACAGTGTTGGTAAGAATTGTACTGTTTTCCACAGCACTGAATTCATCAGTATCAGCTGTAGAAAAACTGTCTACTGTGTGGAAATGTTAAGGACAATAAAAGGAAAATGGAACAAATGAATGGGTGTCATTACAGATAGTTTAACAATTTTACAATTTGTACAATTTTACTTCATGTAGTCAATCAGCTGATTTCTTTTTCTTTTTCTTTTTCTTTTTTTACATTTTTTCACAATAGTAGTGGAGCTACAAATCTGACATTACTGACACTAGAAAGTAAAAATCCCCACAAATCCTATACTTTCCCACCACATCTCTTTGCCTGTTCACCCCCATCCAGCTATTCATTGAGGTGGAGCAGATTTGTGGGTGTGGTTTAGTACACAGGATGACTTACTGTCAAATATAAAAGTTCAGTTCTCATGAATATCAGACATTTCAGACAACACCAGAACTGGTATTGACAAACTGGTCTTAAGGAAACTGACTTTAGATCAGACGTTTTCTTCTGTCAGTGGCACAACAACTGGTTCTAGATCAGCACTGCTGCTGTCATCAAGTGTTTGGTTACACATGAAGATTTTGTTTATTTGTGTAACTCAAAGGAAGATGTATTGTGTCTTAAACTACACCTACAAGTCTGCTCCATCTTCATGAAAGAGATGGATGTTTGCAGACTGACAAAAGTTATAAAGATGTAATTGTCTGATTAACTTCTGCTGTTTATTAGCTGCATTAGCCGTGTAGCTCAAGTTCTAAACTAAAGTGAAATGTGTCAAATGTTGAACTGAAGTATTTAAGCGACTTCCACTGAGTGAAATACTGTCAGGAGTTGATACAGGAAGTGAGTGTGAGGAGGAGGAGTAGTGATGTGACATATAGAAACATGAAAACACATAGAGACTCAAACTGTGAACATTTAACAACGAGGGAGTTCGACAAAGAACAGTTGCTGACTGAGGCAAATACTGGAATATTTCTACACACACTACATTAACACCACCTGTGTAGGGTGGCGACTAACAATTAGTCACAGCAGCACACAAGATCAGACTGAGTCATGTGATCAGACATGACAATTCAGATCAGACAGAAAGAACAAGGCTCGTACCACAGGCCTAACATTACAAATACACACGTGTAGTTTAGAACTGGATCACTCTTCTACAAGTTACATCAGACCTTCAACTGCCTGAGAGTCTGATCTTCAACAGCAGGAACCATCACAAAGAACAAACAGCAAGTTAACTCCAACTAAACGCATCACACACACACACGTATCAGTTCATTCCTCCACTCACTCACTATAAATGAACGACTCGTTTCCAGTTCCAGAAGCACATAGAGGATTTTCTTACCTCTGTTAAGCGACGTTCATCTCCTCCATCCACATACTGAATACAGAGAACAAGATGAACTTTGACGCTTTAAACGATCATCCTGTGGTTAAAATGTGTTACTTACTCGCTGCTTTCTGCAGCTCGTCTCCATTTCTGTCTAATTTCAGCTGAAGACGTCATTCTTTCTGCAAAGTGTTTTTACAAGAAATGTTCCAGTCAGTTTTTCTCCTGCACTTACTGAAAAGAACATTTAGTTTTTAGTGTTTGTTCTGATAAAAACATGAATAATTACATTAAAATAATGTCATGTTGAAACAATAACTGAATTCTTATTAAATTCTTGGAAAATAAACTGAGTAACAGTGTTGAGGAAAATCCAGTAGTGACATGGAGAACTTTCCCATGTAGCTCCATCACTATTCTTCATTCCTGCTGCTGTGTGTAGAGGGTGCGGGAGGCGTCACTGTGCAGTGGCTCTGTTTTCTCTACAACAACTTTTAGCTCTGAACACTCAGACCACAGCTCATTAGCATAATCAGATAACACAGGCCAGTTCCGGACTATAGAGCATGCTCTCTCTCACACACACACACACACACACACACACACACACACATACATATATATATATATATACACGCACGCTCGCTCGCAAGCACGCACATACATATATATATATATATACACACACACACACACACACACACACACACACATACCAGTGGTGACTGCTCTAAGGTAAACTCTGCTTCCTCTAATATGTCAGAAAATAAATGCTCAAATATGCCCTATTATTAATTTTAGAAACATGTTCTAATTTATTATTTGCTGGATCATATTTATCTATTTATCATAGATTGCCTGACGTGATATTTTTCCCATACATTTCCGTCGCGTGAGTATGGAAGCTCAGCTTCACCAGATTCTATGAGACGTCTTTTTTACTGCAGAGAAGCTGAATGGATATTGGATAAATGCAGTGAAACAGAAGATCAGCTGCTCTGGAAGTCAAAGGGGCAGTGGGCGGAACCAGGACACTACAGATGGCAGTTACTCGTGCAGAAGATCAAGTCTAAATGGGTCCTAAATGGGTCCAAACCCATTTACATACTTACTTTGGGTTTCCTATCACTGTATGAGTTTTCAGGTCCAAAGCGGACTCTACAAATTCCCTGTGGGATACAGAAACTGGCAGATAACTTTTCCATTCAACTATGTCTCTGGAAAAATCCAGGATTATCTGCTTTGATAACTGAGATGATAGCCCAGCTCGACGGCAGAGAGACAAGCTAGCTGCCATCAGGACAGTGTGGGATAAGTGGGTGCACTGCCTCTGTTTTACAACCCTGGACCTAAGGTCACCATTAATAAGCGTCTGATGCCGCTTAGGGGCCGCTGCCACTTTAGGCAGTATATACCATGTAAAGATCTAGGCTGCCTGTGATGCCACTTCCTCATATGCTTGGAATTTACAAGTCTACACAGGGAAACCTGATGAAAAATCCAAGGAATGAGAGTTGTCCAAGACCTGACTGAGGGACTCAAAGGACACATCATATGTGACCATTTTCTTTACAGAGGGAAGCTCCAGAGGAGACGCATCTTTCTCGAGGAACTGGGAAAGGCACTGGTGAGACCTCAATCCAGAGAAGACATGTTCCCAGAACACCAGCTTCTGCAGACATCATGAGGAGGATTGCTGGTGCCCCGTTCACCCGACCTACAGAACAAACATCCGCAGAGCCTGAGGTGTGTAATGCTGTTGTAGTAAATGTCTGACATTATGCTGTGTGTGTGTGTGTGTGTGTGTGTGTGTGTGTGTGTGAGGGAGAGAGAGAGTCAGTAAAATTCCTGTTTTCATTATTCCAGGTTATGGCCATCAACAAGAAGTGCTGCGAAGTGTGTGGACCCAAGATGGGCAGAAAAAGCCAATATACATATGTATTCATCTAATGTTAACTGGTATTGACTAGATATATTGAAAGCAGAACGGCCATGTTCATCTATTTTCTGAATTCATTAATGCAAAGAAAACTGAAATAATAATACAGAATTAATAATACAGGACCTTATTATTTCATACAACCTTCCCTCGTCTTTGACTGACCAGCCTAACTTTAAAAACTTTATGGCAGTGGTAGAGGAGAAATAATACCCACAGAGTCACAGCACGGGAACCAGGCATCCAAGTGAGCTTTCAGATGACAGCGTCCAAGATAAAATCCAAGTTAGAGAAGGAGGACACCGTTTCGGTGTACAGTTACTAGGTTCGGCAGGGTTACAATAGAGAATTGAGCTAAGTGTTAAAGGAATAGCTGGAAGCAAGCATTGAGCAAATTAAGATAAAAATTTGTAGGATCAAATTAAATGAAATAAATCACAAATTTTGCCAAATTCCAGAAATAAAAATACTATACAAATAAAACAACTTAAGCCAGAATGACCGTATAAAAATTATACAGTCCTATTGAGCTCATTAATGAAGTATTCTTTTAGTCAGTGGTCAAGTCCAAGTTTGTAATAAGTTCCTCTGTTGCTTTGGTTACTGGTGGTGACCACTTCCAGGTTTCTCTTGAGGGAAACGAATGAAGTTCTTCCACAGTGGTTCAGTTCTGGGCAAAGGCTCTCCATCTCCATCCAGAGAGTATCCAGGGATCCGTTTCAGTTGATCTGATAAAAAAAAACACACAAAAAAACACCTAGCCTGCACAACAATAGTGGTATTGTTGCATATAGTTGATCACATAGATTCTTCTTATAGTTATAGCTACATTTCCTTCAAATTCCAATACTACCACAGTAATATGACATGCATGTTTTTAACTCAAAGAATTATGAACTGGTTTTAACCATATACTGTAGTTATTATTTATAACCAATTAATTAAATTGATCTTTTAAATGTAAATGAAATACAATTACTCATCACTTCACACCCAGTAACTCAGAGTTTACTACTGTTATCAATGCACAAGTTTCACAGTATTTTTCACACAGTACTTCCAAGTATACTTTTAACCTAAAAAAAAAAAAATCACATTTGACATGAACAAAAGTGCTTCAGTACCTCTCGTTGAATAAAAAGCAAATTGCAGTGAAACTGCATTAGACCAATACGACATATGCATTTCTTAAACCAGAAAGAAAAACCTTGAAACCTAGCTTTACAGAACACTAGCCCTTAGCATGTATGCTAGAATCGTCCTTCAGTGAGCACATGGCCTCAACACTGCGAGGACGCAACCACTCTGCCTCTTTATCTCGTGCTCCCGTCAACTTAACAGAACAAAGTTCTCACAGTGCAAATACTGATTTACAGGTGTTTTTTCCGAGATGAATCTCACCCAGGTGACATACAGATTAGCACAGACCGCCTGAGCCTGCTCAGCTCATCTCCGAGTGCAACAACCCTGCTAAACCCTGATTGGCTCCACCGTTTGGAAGGCGGAACTAAGGTTATTACTAAGCCAATGGGATTCTGTATCCTCCAATTTGCCCGCGAAACGGAAATTGAGAAAAGGGATTTAACTTTTTCAACTTTTCTTTCTTTGAGATAATTAATTTTTTAATGTATAAAAATACAATGCATTTAAAATAAAGATAGAGAAAAGAAAAAAAAAACGTTATCAACTGGGTTACAATAACATCCCACTTTATGGACCTTGACGGCCACAGGCCATTTCTGTGTAGATTTTCCACATGTTTAGGGTCATTATTTTGCTGAAAGACCCGGTGATGACCCATCTTCAGCTTTCGGGCACCAGGCCACCAGATTTTGATGGTTGTTTTGGAGACTTTGTGACCCCAAGATGCTCCATTTGTTGCAATTCTTTAACAGTGAACTTTGGATAACTTTTTATTTCTCTTACCACCCTCCTCACTGTGAGTGGTGGCAAAATAACCTTGCGTCCTCGTCCAGGCTTGTTCACCACTGTTCCAGTTGCTTTAAACTTCTTGTAGCCATTGTCTGACTTGTGAAGGTCAACACACATCTGTCTTACTTGAATGCCTTTCCCATGTTGAAGAGTGGATAAGAGAAATGGCTTCTGTGTCACATCATATTTATACCCCAGGGAAACAGGAAGTGATGAATTACTAATTAAATATTCCTAGATTCAACGATCAAATTTGTACACTACTGTAGACATGATAGAAATACTTCAAATACATTTATTTCCCAGAAATTGTTAGGGTCAATAATTGTGGAACAGGAAATATTTATTTCTTAGTCAGGGATTTTTTTCCCCTCTTAATATTTATTTCAGTTTAAGGTTAAAATGTTCTACAATTTTCAGTGTGAGTGAATGCTTCTGCAAACTATTTTATGCTTTTTAACATATCTTAACCAGGGGTGTCAATAATTAGAGAGGGCACTGTATTATTGAATGTGTATGTAAACACTAATGGATATTTTGAATGCGTGTATAAAATTAATCACTGAAGGGTATTACTGAATGTGTATGGACATATTAATGATTGTATCATATTACTGAATTTCTATCCAAATTTTGTTGAGGATTTTACTGAATGTCCCAATGGGATGTCAAGTGTGTCTTCAAATCTATGATGACATGTGTATGTCCCTGTATGAAGCAGCTGTTTGGAGGTGCAGTTAAGCAGTGAGTGTCTGATTGCTGGCAGATGTTGGAGAAATCAGTTTGATATTGTAAACTCTTCCTTTGTTGAATTTTTTAATCTGATACCATTAGCTAAAAAGAAGCAGGTAGGCCAAAGCTATTAAAGCTATTCGGACCTTGTAAAGCTGCTTTGTGACAACAAAAAGCGCTATATAAATAAAACTGAATTGAATTGAATTGAATTATGATGTTAGATTAACGGCTCAAACAATTTAAAAATGTTTTTAGTATAATAATCTAATCAAGCAAATATACTATATATATTTATTTGTAGAAAAATCAGAGAACTGCTAATGAGGAGAACTTCACTTGATCAGCCGCGAGAGGGCGCTCTTATTCCAAGAAGAACTTATTTATTTAAAAATGACAATTGTGCACAATATCTTTATATACACACACAAATGTACTAGTAAGAAATGTACAAATTATTTAAACACTGTCATGATAATTCAACTACTGTCCAGCCCCAGTTACAAAACTTCCTAATACTGACAAAGAGAAAATATTTTAATATTTTTTCCCCATTTTTTCCCATAGTTCACATAAATGATTCACAAATGAAGTCTTGGAACGAATAAGATAAGTAAAATAAGTACAGCCCCTATATGTTTTAATATATTTGAACAAGCAATAATTCCACTCTCTTTAATACAGTGCCTAAAAACAAAAGTGAGCTACTGAAAACTACAAGAATAGTGGTTTAGTTTGGCAATTTATATAAATGAATATATATATATATATATATTTATAAAGTCTTTGAAATCAGCTTGCTTTTTTCTGACAACTCTTCCATGCAAACTGCATTCAGTTTTGAGATGTTGATGATTTTATTTTACATAAAGCCCCTTTCACCTGTAACTTTTGAATAAATGCTTTACCTTATCCACACTGGCTGATGCAGAATTCATAGCAAGTTCGATGACTACAAAAGTGACACCAGATCATAACATTTCCAGCACCATGCTTCACAGTTTGTATGAGGTTCTTTTGCTAAAAAAAACATTTTGTTTGAGTCAAACCCTATCTACAATATTCCAGAAGCCCAGGTCTTTCAATCCTTGATAAATGCTTGTGTGTTTTTATGGATTCTCATTTTCCAATAAAAGATCAGGTTTCAAGCTGTATTTACTCCCACATTTCCACTCGTTTGAAATAAATAACACTTGTTGCTTGCCCTTTAAGTGGAATGATTTTTCAAGAAGGTCTGAAAATCTCACAGCATTTTTTTCTTTTTCTTAGGCTAAGGAAGCCACTTATTTCGTATTGCTGTAAATCACTGAGGAATCCTCTTTGGTGGAAGAAGCAGACCTTTAATAACATAGTAAACACAATGTTAGCCACCTGGAATTATTAATTTAATGTTTCAATGTAATGCTTGTGTAGGAGAAAACAGAAATAAAAAATTTCAGTCAGTTTAATAGCTTTGTTTCCTCTCACCTGTTGGTAGCACCAGTGTGAGTAAATTTGATACTAGCATACTGAATGCCATCCTCTTGCGTCTTCTCTACCCCTGGAAGAGAACTCGCAGCAGGCTTACAGTGCCTCTTGGGCACAACACTTGCATAATATGCATCATCCTGATTGGATATATCGGGATCAAGTGTTGAGCTAGTAGCTCTCATTGCCACATTGCTGTACAGATGTTCCTATAGTGAGAAAAAAGATTTCATCATAAACAGTATGTGTATATAAATGAATAATATCTAAGTCACAGAGATGATCAGACTGTGTCAGACTGTGACACTGAGTAGTGAATTTGTCCTTTAACTTGTTCTAGGAACCAGCAGTGAAGCCCCAGGAACACACACACTTTGGTCCTGGGAGTTAATACCAATGAACCTCCTCTTCTCCAGCCATTAGGCTATGACGCCCCAAATCACCAGCTACCAAAGTGTAAGGGGCGGTGCCATTGAACACCAGTGTGGGGAGGCGTGGCTTCCCATCACTGCATGAGAGGATGGCGCTCCTCCCTGTAGGGTGAAGCTACTCTGCAGGTGGGACAGCGGTGAGCTGTGGTGCAATCAGGCATTGATTTGAACCAGCTGGCTCAGCAACTTTATATCGCCTGGTTGCCCCTGACCACTTGCAGGCTCCAATCTGATCTCCTCCTCCACCTGCTGGGGTTTCCAATAGGGAACCACAATGGCATTCACCTGGTCCCAGGCATACGGTTGTCCAGAAGAGACAAGAGGTGGCAGCAGTGTGGGCTCCAAGTGAGCACCCCGTGGGGCAGATGTTGGTTTTGCTGGGGGACTCTCTTAAGTAAGAGTGACGTGCCTGATGGTTGTTTCCAGGCATGTCTGGGCTGCCCCACACTGTGGGGCTTTCCAATTGCCAGCGGCAAGAGCAGTGCCCTCAGTGTTTTACACCTCGCCAAGTAACCCTATGCCATCATAGCGAGCCACCACTCACTCACGGTTCTGTTTATCACTCTTTTCAACAGAGGGCAGCACACTTGGATCAATGTGTGAGGGCCACGCCACACCCTGGCCTCAAGCATTCCTCTGTTTATGTTCCCCCTTGCACATGGGCCCTGTCATTCCATCCCACACTGGCGGCACGTACGCTGGCAGGTTACACCAAGAGCAAGCAAATAGATTGGAAAGTTAAGATGTTACCCATTACTGCTTCATGGAGTTCACCGCAAAAGGCAAATGAACAATCAAATGAAGGCAGAGTGGCAAATTTTGAACAAAAACAAAATATTAAAAGCAAAGAAAAAAAACTAAAATGTAAAAGTAACTAATTACTTGGAAAAAGGAAAACAAGTTGCATTGACAGTGGAGTTTTAGCAGAGAGACAAATTAAGCACTGGAGGGTCAACATTCAACACTGTTTGCTAATTTTTCTGCTCAAACTCATCTGGTTCAATTCATCTGTTATATTCACCTTGCTGTACATTTGAAGAAAATAAGATAAAGATAAAGAAAATACATAGAGTTCTGAAAAAAAACAACAGTAATCGAGTCAAATTACTGCCTAAAATCTAAACAATGAAAACACTTAAGTTTTAAGCTACTTGCCTGATTTTTATCTTCATTATCAACTGAATTATTTTCTCTTTTTCTTCTGAAATAACAATAATAACAACAACAACAATTATAATAATAATGACAAGAACAAGAATAATAAAAATTAAAGAATTAAACAATCCATAAGCTTACCGTATACAGAAAACAGTAATGATAATTAATACACCAAATCCAATTATTCCAAGAACTGTGTATAAAACTATATTCTTAATTCCTGTGTGAAAACAAATATCAATATCAGCTGAAAGTTTTGCCATTTTGACGAAATTTAACTGAATGTTATTAAGTGTAAAATATTATGTCAAAAACAACCTGTTACAGTTACAGACACTGCATCCAGTTTCTGAGAACCGTGTTCATTCAGAGCCACACAGTAGTAAGATCCACTCTGCAGAACATTGTACCTCCGTCCAGATCCTACAGGTGAACTTCCACCTTCTACAAACCAGGTGTAGTTCTGCACAGGTGGGTTTCCATCACTGCTGCAGGTCAGAGTCACTGATACAACAGAGCGACTGACGGACACTGAGATGTTCTTTGGAGGATCTAGAGATCAGACAGTAACAGCTGTGGGTGATCTGATCATTGTACGACATCAGATCTTTCGAAAATGGAACCATACAGAATTTATTACTGGAACAAACACACACTTACACAACACATCCAGAGTCACAGCAGAGTATCTCTCTCCATGTTCATTACAGCACTTGCACTTGTATTCTCCACTGTTCACAGAGCTGATGGTGTTAAAGGTGTAGGTCTCTCCTTTTGTTACTTTTGACTTTCCTTGAAACCAAGTACAGTTCACAGGTGGGTTTCCATCACTGCTGCAGGCCAGAGTCACTGACCTGCCCTCCACTACTTCTCCAGGAGGAATGATGGATATTGAGGGACTTTTGGGGCCATCTAGAGGTAAAGTGACACATTACACTTTATGGAAGGGATTATGAATTAGCAAAGTATGAACCTTTGATATTTTTCACGTTTATTGCAGTTATCAATTATAAACACAGCAGCATATGAATATTCATGTGGTTGCAGATTTATAGTGTCTCAATCACCTGGTAAAAAAAAATACTCTTTGAGCTTGGTGTTGTCGTCCTTGTATCGGTCTCTGCCGCTATCTAGACTTTGGCCACTAGATGGCAACCTATGCCTGTAAGATGCCTGAGGTTTTCCCATAAAAATGACAGAGTGAGTTAAAAGCGGTAGCCGGGGTTCTAACTGTAGGCAAAGAACCAAAAGAACTCATTTTTCATTGTTTTACTCTTACACACTGACTTTTCTGAATGAACATAGTAAATAATACACCTCTGGTTGCCACAAATACTTTTATAGTGAAAGTATTGCTTTATTTCCATCAGGATACAGGTAATGGTCATACACGAACGATAACACTCCTTGGTGTTATTTACTAGCAGAACTGTTACATCCTGGTTATGGGATCTGGGAAATCTGGCCATTCCATTCCACAACTGACTTCATTTTATCTCATAATGTTGCTGAGCCTCACACTGAGTGACTGAAGCAGCCCCAGTTTGTAACACTGTGCCAAGACGCATGTACAGGTTTCCTTCTGAACCATCACTCTAGAACTGGGTAAACCTCGAAGCTCCTGGCTGAAACCTTGTGTATGATGCCTGCATCTTTAAATAATGAACATCCTAATGAATTTTATTTATTACATCCATTCTATTACTGAAGCTCCATGAGCTCTGGATAATTTAACAGACAGTTCCTCCTGATCCTTCAGCTCAGCTGTGTGTTTTCTGAGACTGATTGAATGAATGTAAACTTACATCTGACATTGAGAGTGACCTCAGGAGACTGAAGACTCAGACTCTGTACAGCACAGTGATACCTGCCTGTATCCTCTCTGCTGATTGG
>JBBIGC010142642.1:0-20197 GCA_037576955.1 Lepidarchus adonis | reverse complement strand
CCCAATCTGTGCAGTCAAAACAGTCCTGAAGGGCAGATATGGCCCCTTGTGGCCATGTTCTCACCTCTCTGATGGCTTGTCTGAGCTGCCTGATGATGGGTCTGTAGGCTGGGGTGAGGAGTATGCAAATGTGGTCAGATTTTTCCAGGTGGGGGAGGGGTGCCGCCTATGCACGCTGGATGTTTGGGTAAACAAGGTCTAGGATGTTGTTCCCTCGTGTTGCAAAGTCAATATTTTGGTGAGATTTGGGGAGAACTGACTTGAGGGATGTGTTAAAAGTAATGAGTAGCTCCACCGTTATTGTTCGTCACTTCATGCTTGATGCAAGCGTTTCCATTAGGTGTTTTGGAACATTTCTCCAAGTGCTGAAGATGCCGCACGAAGGGCATCTACTGTCTGGCACTGTTGTCCATTTCTGTAAACTTCCCTTGCCATCCATCCCCAAAGGTTCTCAATTGGATGTGGTGTTCAAGGAGACGAGGCCTTTTTGAAGACGTTTTTTGTTTTTGAAGACCTTCAGTCTCCGATGCCATCTGATGCTTATGGGGCTGCAGTCGACACCAGTAATGGCATTAATTGGATTGAGGATTGTCCAGTGGACAGCCAATTGGCACCTCCGGGCTCAGTGCTAATAATTTTATTTTGGTCTTCCACTTGACTTTTTTTGTTCCAAAACCCTCAGGATAATTGTAAAAATTCCAAATGACTGTCTTACTGCGTCCCACCTCAGCAGTGACGGCGATGCGACAGACCTGCTTATGCAGTTCTACAACCCAACCACGTTCAAAAAGTTGTATTGTTTTTTTTTTGCCCATGCCTTCAGAATGTCATAGTGTGACTACCTGACAGAAAATCAGAATCAGAAATACTACTAATTTCCCTCGGGATAATAAAGAGGTTTCAGTTTAAGCGTTGATGTCAATAAATTGCTCAAAAATGTATTGTTTCACTCCCATTTCTTTTTGTAGCATGTTAAACTCTACTTAGAACCTTGTTAAGATCCAACCATGCAACAAAGGATTTATTTTTAATGTATATTTTTTGCCATTTGTCAAGCGGTCTTAGACTTTTGATCGGAACTGTATATTCTTGGGAAACTCATGTTTTGTATGTTGTATAATTTTGAAGTTCTTGAACTGTGTGTTTGTTTTTTTTTTAGGTTTAAATTCTGTGATTGAATGTCACACTAATGGGCAAGCACCATTCTACGTGTGTTTGTCATGCACAGAGAGAGTTGAAGAAAACTCCATAGTTAGTCATGTGACCAGTCTTGATCATCACATAATCTATCTGGTGAGTGTACACACATTCTCAGTTTGGTTCAAGTAGTTTCCATCATTAGCTTTGTGCTGATTGCTTTTTTTTTCTTGCACATAATTAATTTAATATGTTGCTTTTTAGAAATCTATAAAGTACTCTCCTCTGCCGGCCAAAAAAAAGATGACGACAAAATGGCTGCGAGACCAAGCTGTTATGTTGGAGAAGGGTGTAGGACATGGAGAGGCACAGGTTTGTTTAGTGGTACAAATATAATTTAACAATTTGCTTTTTGCAACTGCTTTTATCAACTCACCGAGGACCAGGCAAGTCACAGTATGGATTTCCACGAAAATATAACTTTATTGAATTCAACAGCAACCATGCAAAAGTACCTGTGCTGTAAATCTTTTTAGTTTGTCCATATAATTTATAAATGATCTGAGATGCTAATATCTGGCTGGATTTAGATGCAATTTTAAATACAATATTAAGGGCCAGATGTACTATATATGTATGTGATGGTGCTAATGCATTTCACATGTACAGTGCCCTCCATAATTATTGGCACCCCTGGTTAAGATGTGTTAAAAGCCTTTAAATCAACAGGGAAAAATACCTGACTAAGAAATAATAATATTCCATAATCACCTGTTCCACAATTATTGGCAATTCCTGAGAAGTAAATGTAATTGAAGTATTTTTGTTATTTCTACAGTAGTTTACAAAGTTGATCAGAGTATCTAGGAACATTTTAAATGGTAATTCATCACTTCCTGTTTCCCTGGGGTATAAATGTGACGTGACACATAGGCCATTTCTCTTATCCATTTTTCAACATGGGAAAAACAAAGGAACACACCTTTCAAGTAAGGCAGATGTGTCAACCTTCACAAGGTCATGAGACCAAGATGGAGCTCTTTGGCATCAAACACTAAGCAGGTCTGGCCGAACAGCATGCAGAAAAGCACCTCATGCCCACTTTGAAGTATGGGGGAGGATCGGTGATGCTCTGGGGCTGTTTCTCTTCCAGACGCCCTGGGAACCATAGGGTGCATGGCATCATGAATGCTTTGAAATACCAGGACATTTTAAATCAAAATCTGGTGGCCTCTGGCCAAAAGCTGAAGATGGCTCATCACTGGGTCTTTCAGCAAGATAATGACCCTAAACATGTGGCCGAATTTACACAGAAATGGTTCACCAGACACAGAATCAAGCTCTTCCCATGCCATCTCAGTCCCCAGACCTCAACCCAATTGAAAACCATGTGACGTGAGCTAAAAAGCAGATGACCCAGGTCACTGGATGATTTATAGATTGTGCAAAGGGGAATAGTCAACTATTCCTCTTTCTGTATTCTCCCATCTTGTGAAACATTATAGGAGATGATTAGGTGCTGTTTTGTTGGCAAAAGTTGGTTTTACAGAGTATTAACATTAGGGGTGACGATAATTGTGGAACAGGTTTTTATTTTAGTCAGGGATTTTTTTCCCCCCTTGAAATTCACTTGCGTTGAAGGTTACATTTTTCTACAATTTTCATTGTGAGAGTATGCTTCTGCAATAAAAACTGAATATTTAATATTTTTAACACCTCTTAACCAGGGGTGCCAATAATTATGGAGGGCACTGTAGTTTAGCAACTTGGTGCAGAGGCCTGTTTGTGTGTGCACACAATGTCTCCAATAAGATTTACAGTGTGCCTGAATGTGTGAATATGTATTTCAGCGAGTAGCATTCTTGTAGAAATGGGGAGGAAGCTTTACAAATGAACAACATTGAACTATTTATTACGTTTTAAGGCTAAGAAAAAGGAGAAGCCATTACTTTTATGGCTTATAAATTGTGCTTCAAAAGACAGACATTTTAAAAATGCATATGGAGAAATTGTTTACACTTTTTATAAAAATTTTATATTTGAAAATGTATAAATGGACCAAAAACATTTACTGCACTTTTAGTATGGAACACGCCAATGCAGTGTTTAAATTACATATTTTTTGTTTGTGTGTTTTTAATGTGATGTTTTACTTAAGCTTTCTACTGCAAATAACCCAGTGCTGGTCCTTCATATATGCAAAGTATCAGAGTTGTGTAGGGTCTCTCACCTTTTGCCTTAGTCCAGTGTCAAAAAATTACATTATGATTTACTAGATAAACCTGTTATACATTTTATAAATAATTTGTGATTTGTCAAATGACCTTGTAATCAGTTCACAGCAGATCAGATCAACAACATACGAAATGCATAAATTTAACACAAGTTAATACATTGTAAAAAAAAAGAAAAAAAAAAAAGAAGTGTGTAGTGAAAATGTGTAAACAGTAAAATTTCTGAATATGCAGTATAGTCTCACTCATACATTTTCTATAAAGTATAAACGGGTAATAGTATAAGTGGACACTAGGGCATTCGTTTCTGTCTTTAGTAAGGTGAAAAGCTAATCACAATTAGCAAGATGATGTCAAAGTGCTGTTAAAAGGGTGAAATGTAAAGTTAAACATTATAATTATTGTAGATTATGCACATTTATTTTGTATGCATTTAGTTTATTTTGTTTTAAAAATATATACACTACTCTACTATACCTGGATATTTGGCTTTTGGGTGAAATTTCAACATGAACCTAAAATGTACTATACACTTTACAGGTGAACTTAATGGGACTAGTTTGTATTGACGGACCCTGGATCACATGTCAGGGTCCTCTTGGTTTAGCTCACTTGACCTGCGGAATGGCTATTGGCAGGTGGAGTCCCACACACAGGCAGGGGTTATGGCAGTTCTGTGCCATGTCGTTCGGGCTTTGCAACACCCCTGCCACGTCAAACGACTCATGGGAAAAGGTGCTCAGAAGCATTCTGGCATCTCACTGTGTAGTTTATCTGGACGATCTGTTGGTGCACGACAAAACCTTTGAGTCTGCATTGGGGAATTCAAGCAAGGTATTTGAATCTAACCGGCACACCAACCTGAAGCTGCACCCCAGTAAGTGCCACCTGATTCGTATGGAGGTGGTATTTTAGGGGCACGTCATTAGCAAAAGGGAGGTAACTACCGACCCCGCCAAAATTGCTGCTTTCAAAGAGTAGCTGGTACTCGCGAATATGGGCCATTTGCGACGCACCAAGCTGGCCGGTCGCATGGCAGCGCGGACGCATTGTCCTGGTGGCCATGTCAGGACTGTATACATTGTGAGTGGAAGCAGGGTGCTGCAGTTGACTCTAGGGACAGTGCACGCATGTGCAAGCAGTTAGTGAGACAGAGGGCATTGCGCTTAACCAGCTGCAGCTGGAAGAAGCACAGGTGGCCGACGTAAACTGTAGTGGGTGTGGGCAGCTCAACACCCAGAACGAGTGGCCATTTCTGTCGCTGACCCAGAGCTGAAAGTGCTTGTGACCCAGTGGAGAAGCCTCAAGTTACGGGGCAGTTTGTTGTACCACTGATGGGTGCGAGGGGACGGACAAGGCGCTATACTTAAATTGAGTGTTGTACTCCCTGCTGAAGCCAGTATTAGTGTTGGTGCATGGAGCGCAAGGAACTGGTCACTATGGCAATGCCAAGACACTGGGGCACCTTTGCGGCCTATTTTACTGGCTGGGTTGCCATAGTGACCTAGCCCTATTCGTGCATAAAGGGGCTGTCCCAGCGCTCTCAAGCACCATTGCAGGAGTACAGGTTCGGGGAACCTATGGAGCAAGTCACCGTGGATGTGTTGGGGCCATGTCTGGTGACAAACCGCAGGAACCGATACATAAGTCGCAATGGACTATTTCACAAAGTGGCTGGAGTGCAGCAATGATGGCAGTCATTTTCGTGGATGAGATGTTTTCATCTTTTGGTGCTCCCAAGGAGCTGCATAACGATCAGGGGCATAACTTTAAGGCAGAAGACCTGCATCACTCCTCTGCACCCCCAGAACAACGGGCTGGTAGAACAGTTCAGCTAGACCTTGGCCACACAGCTAGCAATCCTTATGGACTAACCACAGCCACCTGCCACTGGTGCTCTGGTCATATCAGCCAGCTGTGCAGGACTCTACGTAGGCCACCCCTGCGGTGTTCATTTTTGGAGATGGAACTGAGGACTCCAGTGAACTTGGTGTCTCCAGTGTATCTGGGCCACCTCTGGGAGAGACTGTGGGTGGTGCATGGCCTCATGCACCAGGCCCTGGAGGAGGCAGGGGCAAAACTCACCTCCCACTGGACAGGGCCCTGTACCATCCTGGAGCAGCTCTTAGAGGTGGGCTACCAGGTCCGGCTAACCAAACGTGCCATACCGCACCATACTCGTACTGTCTCGCACCATACCGCCCCCTGGCACCAACTCAGCTTCTGCTTTGGCTACTAAATGAAACATTGTCATGGCTACACAAACAAATCCCTGTGTACAGTGAAAAAGCAAACGATCCAGCGTGACATAGCATATGCTTTTAATTAACATTAAAAAGTATTGTATTTTTTTTTGTTAACATACTTTTACAATTGCATCATGTGAGACAGACCTTTTGGAGCTTCACTGTGTTAGTAGCCTTGGCTAGTTTAATGATTAATGATATAGTTTTTGTGCTGACGTGAACCCGACCCGAACCATTGTGAAATATTTGTCCAAACCCGTTGGGTCCCGTCGGGTTCGGGTAGCCATGCTCTAGTGGGCATCCACATTCAAGATTGGAGGCAGTGTAGCAGAGCTTAGGGGGGCGTGCGGCACCAAGTGTTTTGCAGGGTTTTAGTGTTTGGGGGGCTGCTGTGTTTATTTGGGGGGGAATTTGTTTATGTATGTGTTGGTGTGACTATTTTGGGTTGTTTTGTGTGGGATATGGCTGAACGGTGAACACGGTGGCAGTGGCTCAGCCATACAAGCATTTTGGTTTCTGATGCGTTAATGCTCAGTGTGCTATGCCTTAGAGTTCTTTTCAGAGCTTATTAAAGCGACAGGCCGCTGCCCAATTTCAGCATTAAAACCTTGGTGTCAGTCTTCAATACTTACCTCTACAATTATCCAAGCCAGGAAAATTGTTACAATACTTTTCAGAGGCCTAACATTTCTGTTTCAAATCCTTTTTTATTGATCTTATGTGATATTCAAATTTTCTGGGACAGTGAATTTGGGGTTTTATTATCCGCAAGCCATCATTGAAATTCCAACAAAGGCTCGTCATATTTCACTCTGTGTAATGAATCTACGCTACTCACAATAAGTTAGGGATATTATTTACATGAGTGCTTTTCCTATTTGCCCTGAATTTTAATGAAATAAGTAAAAGTTCTCTTTGATATTACTAATAATGTAGGAGAAGAAAAACTATTTTCATTAGTTTAATATTTATTACCCCCAAAATTGAGCCCCAAATAACAAAAATTAACAATGTCAGTGGCGGGTGTTTCCACCATTTGCCACAATGACAGCTTGACAGCGACGTCTCATGCTCTTTACACGCCTCATGATGTTGTTCTGAGGCAATGTGTTCCACTCTTCCACAAGTGCTGCACGCAGTTCTGCCAGGTCACACGGGGGTGGGGTACGATCATGCAGTCTCTGCTTCAACTGGTCCCACACGTGCTCTAGGTTGAGGTCAGGTGACATTAATGGCCAAACCATATGAGGAACTCCAACTTCCTGAAGTCGAGCTGTGGCAATTCTGCCATGATGTGGTGGAGCAGTATTATCCATGAACAGAAAGTTGGGGGTGTGCTGGTGGATATGGGGGATGATGATGGGTTCTATGATGTCTTTGAGGTAAGAACGTGCAGTGACTGAGCCACAATAACCAAATCTGTTTTACGCTGACTGGTGATGCCTGCCCAGACTGTTGCACCTCCTCCACCAAAGCAAAACCTGGGCACTTTGTTGACCTCAGCAACCCTGACGACCATCATTTCTGTGCAAGGTGACCCGACACTCATCAGTGAACAGGACTGTAGACCACTGCTGCATTGTCCAGGTCATATGGTCTTGTGCCCACTGCAAATGTTCACAGCGGTGTCTTGGTTTCAGTGGAGTCACTTGCAACTGTGGTCTTGCATTCAAGCCAAAGCGGTGCAGTCAGTTGCGAATGGTTTGTCTGGAAACCCTAGTACCCCTCGCATCTCGTAAACAGGCCTGCAGCTGTGTCACAGTTTCATAACGATGTCTAAGTGCATTGGTCCTTAGGTACTGGTCATCGTTGCGATCTGTCACTCGTGGGCTCCACTCCTGGGTCTGTCATTAACTCTTGCCAGTAGTTCTGTGTCTTGATGCAAGTCTGCTGATGACACTGAGACACACCAAGTTCACGAGCAACATCTGACTGCCTGCCACCGACCCAAAGCCGCGCCAGGGCCAGATGACGCTACTCGTCTTAAGTGACGTTGTGTGATAATGGCTATTTTATTGATGAACTTGAAGTTACTTACTGATAATACCAGCTTTTTAAATTTTTATGTTGAAATTGATGCCACATTGAGAAAGGTTGTCTTTTGGTTTCGGCCCCAATATAAGGCACCTGTACACAATGAGACTGTTAAATGGAAAACACAAAATGTCTATCACCCCAATACAATTGCCTCCCTATCCCAAAAATGTCTGAAGTGAAACAAACACAACGTATGTATGACATCCACCAAGTCTCTCACAATATCCCTAACTTATTGTGAGTAGTGTATATAATATATGGATTTTACTTTCTGAAAGGACTGTCAAGAAATATTTACTCTTTCACAATATTCATATATATATATGATTATTATACCCGCCGGTATAATATCTATAATATTATACCGGCGGAAGTGCCCAGGACCCATTGTCCATGGTGTAGTATGACCAACTGCTTGAACAGATTAGATCACGGGTAGAATTAATAGGATGTTGAATAAATGATTATAAATGGGTTAACAAACAATTTTAAAGTCCAAAAGTTAAAATAGTTCTGGTCTGCCTGCTGTTGCTGAGTAATGCAACATGCAGTAATTTAAGTCTATCGAAACGGAAAACAAGACTTGTCAGTTCAGCGACTTGTGTATTACATTTAAACAGCTGGCAGCTAATCGTAAACATAAGTCATACAGCTTGCTATTCTCCGCCTATTAGATTCATGTCTTCTCATCGTTTTAGGGCTATTGTAAGTGTATTTGACAGGCTGCAAGGTGGAGTGTACATCAGAAACTGAGCTCTGCCACTCGCGTATTGTCAGACGACTACTTTGTGTACATTTTGAGTTTCTGGTTTTGTCGTTCTCACTCACTCCTGGCAGTTCGTGTTATTTTTTCCCAGGGCGACTGTCGTGGCGAGGACGGTGGAGTGATATTAAGGGAGATATTCGGTCGTTTCTCAACCAATCAAATCGCGAGGTCGGAACTAATTGTAGTTTTGTAATGCGCGAGCAGTGCGCTAACGATGTTATCGTTTGAATATGTTGTTCATATTTTCACATTCTCCAAAGAAATAAACTAGATATTTAGCTATGATTATAGGCAAAAGTGTATGTCTTTTAAGCGCGGATAAACGCACCCTTTTCCAGTTGGCACAGCTACTGTTGAAGTACAGTGAGTAAAAAATACGTAGCTAATTTATCGATAACTTTATCAATCTAGAGATAAAAAAATAACAATGAAACACTTGTGTTTTAATTGTCCCTGGGCGCAGAGCAGTGTAGGATGTTTCCTGTCAGTCGATAAACTATCAAGAAAGATGGCTAATTATCCAGAGTAGACGGTTGAGGTGTGGTGGTGCTTTTGTCGAGTAAGTGGACAAACAGAACAGTGAGTGTCGTTGAATTGCGTTTGGATCTGTTCTTGTTTTTCATTTTGTAGTGGAGAACTAGATGTGGGACCCTTTTGCCTAACTTTTACTTACCTACATCTACACTGTATAGGTTAATGTAGCTCGTAGAAATACTGAAACGAGCAGACTTGGGGTCTTGAATAAGGGAACACAAAAGGCTGATTTATGGAAGAAACTGGATTCAAAGAAATCATATGTTGGAGGTGGTTATGGGAGGATATTATGAAGTAGAACCGTATTCCCAGGAAGCCCATACACAGTCAGATGACATAAAAACAGACCTAGAGTAAGTGTCCGGAGTAAGCAGAGACCACACATGATTTATGTAGAGGAATTCCAGCCAAAGATGTTTATTTCCATGACCATTAAACATTAATAAAACTTCTGAACAGGGGTTATGTCACCTAACCAGTGGGAATTGGGATGAGCATCTAGGCAGTAGGAAGAGGTTTTTTTCATGAAATACAGTTGTAGAACACTTGGTGTGAAATGCAAGGATTTTTTCCCCCTGCTGACAATGTCATATTCAAACTGCCTTTTTATTCATATTCATATGTTTCATCTCCCGTTAGATACTACAGTTGGATGCAGAAGATTACAATCAGATCTTCAGCTCTCCAATCATAACCGGTGAGCTAAAATAAAGTTTATTAATATTATGCTAGCTGGATTTGATTGTGTAATAAAAAAACACTGCATCATGAACACATCTTTTTTTGTTTGTTTGCTTGTCTCTTTTATATGCATGATTGTGGTATTTGAAGCTTTGAGAAAGCTGAAGGACTCTCTGCTCAAACTAACATCAGAGATCAGTGACCAAAGCACAATGGCAGCTCCCTCATCTGATGACACCAGATGTGATAAGAGGCCGAAAAGTGCATATATCTTACTTTTGTTATACATATTTGTGATGTATTATTCTTAGACAGAACAATGAACCTAATTGCTGCAAATTGTTTTTTCCAGCACCTAAATGCAAAAAGAAGACTGTAGAAAAGGACAGCACTTATGAACAGCAAGACTCAATGTCAGGTGGCTCCAAAAATGATACAACTCTAAAAGAAAGTATGTGAATATTGCTCTCCAAGTTTGCATGGATTCTGTGCATACTTGTGTGTGTGTGTGTGTGTGTATATATATATATATATATAGATTTATTTTAATTCTTAAATTTTTTGTGCAAGCTTCTGATGAAGATCCTATTAGGAGTTCTCCTCATTTATGGTCTTCCCTTACAAGTCCAAGTAGAACAGAGCCTGTAATTGGTTAGTAATCATCTTCCTTTACTGAGTAATGATTGTGGTCTTAATTTTGTGATAATTTATCTTTTTTAATTTATCTTATCTTTTTTCTTTACAGGCTTAGGTATGATCACAGAGTATCGCCACTTTTCAGGTCGGAACTCGTTTCTCTGCTCATGCTGCAAAGTAATGCTCCCTACCAGTAAATATATGTGCCACCTGATTAGTCCATTACACCGTTTCACCTACATGGTAAGCCAGTTTTAGCTTTGCTCAGAGTTTTAGTGTCTCTGCATACCTTTCCTTGTGTGTGGGTGTTAAATATCACTGTGATGTTTTAACAGAAAAAGAAGCACCCAAAACTCGTGGAACTGTGGAAAGATGACCTAGATTTGACAGCTAAAACTGCAGAGCTCCAAGAAAAGGCACAGTTTGTTCAGGACAGTGAAGGCTGGGGACAGGTTAAGGTTGTCATTTTCTATTGATTGTTCTTTAGTAAAATTAAAGAGTATCCCATATGGTTCGTGTTCAGTTTTGTAAACTGCTTTGGGGTTTTTTTAGGTTGTGAAGAAGGAAAATCTAAAAAAGGATCAGCCAGCAAAAGGTTAGAAACAAACACAAAATGTGTGTATGTACATTTGAATTTACATATACTGAATAAAGACACAACCTTTTTTTCTTACTGTCTGACATTAAATCAGACAACTTCCTTTTTTAGGTCAGTTAGGTTTATCAAAATAATTTCTATTTGCTAAATTTTAGAATAATGTGAGTGTTAAGCCACTTTGTAGCTAATTTACAAACTGCAATTTGGCTTTATGTTGCCTTTCAGTGCATGTTGGTACAGTGTAGTACACACTCATTTCACAGTGAATAATGATAAACTCTAATCAGCTTCAGCTAGCATCTTCACAAGGTCATTTGCTTTTGTTGTTTTCATTCTGCACAAACATTTTTTTTTCTGGAATGCAGAACCTGTCTCCTTCCTGAGCGGTGCTTATACTTGCATATCATTGTTTTAACATGAATGTGGTATGTTCAAGCATCTGAAAATTGTACCCAATGATGAACCAGACTGGTGTATGTCTACAGTTGTGTTCCTGATACCTCGGCTGATTTATTTAGATTTTCCAACGTCACAAAAGGAAGCGTTTAAAGTGTGCCTTAAAATACATCCACAGGTTTGCTTACAGTTAATTCAAGTGTTCTCAACCTATCAGAAGCTTCCAAAGCCATATAACCTGGCCTTTCCCAACTTGTTTAAAGGCATAGTGTATGTAAAATTCAGACTGTGAAGAAAGTAAATTCTAGCAAAGAGAAATTTGGTAATCGTAACTGAACCAAAACAAAGTTTTTTGGGGTTTTTTTTTTCTGATTTAATGTCAGACAGTAAAAAAACACAATTTTATGTCTTTTTAAAGTGTATGTACACTTCGGATGTGGGTGTGTTGTATACATAGTCTTTTCAGGGCATCATTATGTTTGGGACAAGGTAATGAAAGGTGTATTTAACCTATGATTCATAGACATCACCAGAAAGTGTTACTGACTGATGGTTTTAAATAATGAATGCTCGTTTTTCAATTAGTGCCCACAGAGCTGCAAGGCCACAAGAGGAAGAAGGAAATGAAGAAGGGTAGTGGTATGATTGGTAAGTAACCATTTTAGGTAATTAACAATTTACATTAATTTGTAGTTAAATTTTGAGTTATTCCCTAAATGGCTCTAGATCAGGGGTGCCCACACTTTTTGGCTTGCAAGCTACTTTTAAAAAATGATCTACCAACAATAAAAATAAAATTTAACATTTTTGGTCTCTACCTACTACGATGATGTCTTAAACAGAATGGAATTGGCCATAGTTGCATAGTCCCAGCATGAACAGTCTGATTTTGGTTTCTTAATTGGTCCAGCTTCCACACTAATTTTTAAGACCCTTTCTTTAGAAGTAAATAAATTGTAAGCCACTAACTAGGTGACTCGTTGGCTGGAGTTTTGCAGTAGCTTGCACTGTTGACTGAGCATGTACGGTGATGCTTGAAAAGACAAGACATCAGACTGGCTGTACTGTTTGTCAATCAATTGCGAACACACCACAGCAGACAGTGCACTACAACGAAATGCTTCCTCTGAATTTAACCCATCACACATGCATACGTGGAGCAACGGGCAGCAGTCAACAGCCACGCCCGTGGAGCAGTGATTGGGGACGATACCTTGCTCAGTGGTGCCCGGGCTGGGACTTGAACCTTCATCCTTATGATCTCAGGGGCAAGGTCCTGATCACTAGGCCACCAAATGGGGATGGATGATAGGCCAACATTCATTGGCGCATAGTTCATTAGTTTTTACATTGCACGGTCTCACATGAGCAGTAGAGTTAATTTTGAAAGGCAGAGCTCTGTGGTCGACCAGTAGATCCCAATCTACGCATCAGGCACCCCTGCTCTAAATGGTAATTGACCATTTTTCATTCATAATAGAATGCTGTAATGTTTACTGAATATTTCTTTCAGCCAACATATAGTATATGAAAGCTGTACAATCCTAATCAAATACAACCACAATTCCAAAGAAGTTGCTACGCTTTGTAAAATGTAAGTAAAAACCAAACACAGTGATGGAAATTACAAACCCATGTTGTAGTCCGAATAGAAATAGAAAATGTTTAAACTGAATAAATGTACCATACATTCATTTCAGGAAAAAATGCTATTCTGAATTGGATGGCAGCAACATGTTCTAAATGTTGGGACAGGGCGATGTTTACCACTGAGTACCATACCTTCTTTTTTTTAACAACAGTTTGTAAATATTTGGGACCTGAAGATTCCAGTTGTTGGACTTTTATTATTGGAATATTGTCCCATTTGTTGTCTTATAAAGGATTCAAACTGCTCAACACCCCTGGGGCTTCCAAATGTTTTCAAAACCTGCCTGTACCATTTAGCATTGATGGGCGCACAGTTGTGCAGGCTGACAATTTCATAGCCTCCAGACTGAAAGAGAAACCTGCATCTCTGATGGTATGGGGTGAATAAGTGCCTGTGGCACCCATGTTTTTCTAAGTAAACATAAACTTTCAAGTTGTCTGAGCACAGAACAGTTTTTTTTACTTTTGTCTTAATTCATTTTAAATTAGTTTTGGCCCAGAAAAAAAATACTTATTCACATTTTTTGTTTAGGATAGAGGATTTAACTTTCAATTACAGTGAACTGTGTTCACATACAATGTTCCTGAGCCCATACAGTCATTTATTTGACCAAATAATAATTTTTAATTCAATGCTGCCTGAGATCACAGGCATCCAATTGATTTTTTTTTTTGACTTGTCTCTTTCGCACAGAGAGATCTCAGAATGTATTGATGTGTACTATAGATAGTATTAAAAGTTTTTGCAATTTTTTTGCAAGTTGAGAACCACTTTTCTGAAATTGTAGACTTTTTTTTTTTTTTTTTTGCAGATTGGTAAACCTCCACCCATCTTTACATCTGAGAGACTTTTTTACCTAGTCATGTTAATTACCTGTTGCCAGTTAACGTAAATAAGTGCAAAATTTTTTAGTACAACTTACTTTTCCAAAACTTTGATACTCTTTGCTGCTATCAAATTTAAAGTAAGCTAGTATTTTTCATGTAATAGTAATGTTTTCCATATTCTATTGTGAATACAGAGTGGGTTTGAGATTTGCAAATCATTTGTGTTCTGTTTTTATTTAAATTTTATAAAGCATCCTAACTTGTTTAGAGTTGGAATTGTGCTAATATGCATTCAAATATTTGCTTGGCTACTATGCTAATATGTGCCTGTTCAAGGAAAGAGTGTATAATATATTTGTACTTTCATGTGTGATGCAGGGTTGACTTTTGTCACATGTGTGACTCATGGCAAAAAGAAAATGTTCTTCTGTGAACTGTGCTCGGTCAGGTGTCATTTGGCCCACATGTCTAGTCTGGTTCATAGAAAGAACTATGTGGTAGGTATCAAGTATATTTCTCTTGGTGTCTTTTATATTACTATGTCTTCTATAGACTATGTATAACTTAATGTAAAAAAAACACTATATAACTTGTACAGGAACATATGTATCCTGGTTGGACTGCAAGTGATGCAAATATGGAGAGGCTAAATGAGATAGCTTCAGGCTTAGCAGCAGTGGAGAGAAGCACTGGAATTGGAATGAAGGTAATTCTACTGATGCTACAGCAGCAAATGTTTGTCTCATAAACTACCATATGTCCCCAATAACAGACCGCCCTACATTATAGGCCACCCCATTCTATAAGCTGCAGAAAATGCTTATTTGTTTTAAAAATTGAAGATAAGCCGCCCCATGTTCTTAACTGCAAAGTTACTGAAATTTTTCACTGAAAATTTACTGACCTACTCAGCAAGTTGGAAACTTTCTGCTAGCAAAGTACTCCAAATGTAATTTATAAAGCTGAAGTTGGCTTTTCATTTTTGTTTCTGTCCTATTTTCCAGATTAATCCCTGGATGATGACATTGTCTGTTCCACCTTAAATTATACAACATTGAGCTGAGTCCTGTATCATTTATGGTGGAATGGACAGTGCCTTCCATCGTCAACATGTTAGTCCAGGTTTGTTTAATCTGGAATATAAGCTTTTTAAATCCCTTATGTAATTAAAATCTTTATCAATAGAATAACAATCACATATTGTAGCTAGATAAACATTACTTTTTTGCAGTACCTTTGTGGAGGTTTCCCAAAATAAGATTACTCTTGGCCAAAGGTTTTAAGAATGACACGCACATTGTTTTTCACCAAGTTTGCTGCTTCAGTTTATATGATTGCATATACTCCAGAATGTTATCAGATGAATTGCAAATTGCCAAGTCCTTCTTTGCCATGAAAATTAACTTAATCCCCAAAACACCATTTCCAGCACATTTCAGCTTTTCCACAAAGGACCTACTAAGACCATTTCAGTAATCTGGTTAACACAGGTAAGAGTGTTGACGAGCACAAAGCTAGAGATTTCGTCATCCTAATGGAGTTAGAATAGCAGACTGGATGCATTTAAAAGAGGGTGATGCTTGAAATCATTGTTCATCCTCTGTTAACCATTATCTGCAAGGAAACACCGGCAGTCATTGTGTTGCATAAAGAGGGCTTCACATGCATGGATATTGTTGCTACTAAGACTGCAACTAAATCAACAATTTATCAAAACAAGAACCTTATATTCAAGGTTCAATTGTTGTGAAGAAGGCTTCATGGTGCCCAAGGAAGTCCAGCAAGCGCCAGGACCATCTCCTAGAGATGATTCAGCAAGATCGGGTTGCTACCAGTGCAGAGCTGGCTCAGGAATGTGCTTAAGAAAAACATCAGGGACCGGGTGATATTCTGCAAAAAGTACAGTACTGCTGAGGACTTGAGTAAAGTAATTTTCTCTGATGAAGCCCTCTTCTGGGGGCATCTGAAAAAATTACTGTCTGGAGAAAAAAAGGTGAACGCCACCATCAGTCCTGTCTCATGCCATGTAAAGTATCCTAAAACCATTCGTGTTCATGACTGCTTCTCATCCAAGGGAGTGGGCTCACTTTCAATTTTGCCTAAGAACACAGCCATGAAGAAAGAATGGTACTAAACATCCTCTGACAGCCATCCAAGAACATGAAGAACAATGCCTTTTCCAGTAAAATGGAGCACAGTGCCATAAGGCCAAAGTGATAAGTGGCTTGGGGAACAAAACATTGAAATTTTGGGTCCATGGCCAGGAAACTCCCCAGAACTTTTGGTCAAACGGGTGGACAAACAAAAACCCACACATTCTAACAAACTCCAAGCATTGATTATGAAAGAATGGGTTGCCATCATTCAGGATTTGGCCCAGAAGTTGATTGACAGCATGTCAGGGTGAATTGCTGATCTAAAAACACTGAAGTTGCAAACTTTTGAAAACCAGCATTTGTGCCATTCTAAGTGACCATGGGTTTGTGAAAGGCGCTATATAAATATAACTTATTATTCTCAAAACTTTTGTCCGCGACTATGTGCCACAGGTTTCTGAAATTACTACGTTGCAAAAACAAGAATTTTTTTTTTCTTTGATTGTTGGTTTGTGAAACACCTGAAAGTGCAGACATGCAAAACCCCACAACATCCGTGACCTTTTTGATAGCAAGTTGTCTGCGGCCTCCAAAACCAGTTTCTTCCAGTACATGCCATTCTTTTGAAGGCTAGGGTGTGCAACCTCTCACATTTTTCTGAAACCTAACATGAACACACTAAATAAAAGTAAAAAAGCTGAATTAGGTTTTTAATTAGTAAATGGACCCAACCAGAGCTTTTCTAAGAGATATAAGGGGGAAAAACATTCAATTCATAGTATTGTTTACACAAACACAGCAGTTTACTCATGTAACCATTAATTCAACTGTTTAAATAAGGAAGCAAAATGCTGATATTTTAAATCATATGTATTTTTGACAATGTTTTATTTTTTCTTCTATGTAAATCCACTTCACCTTTATGTGTTTTTTGGTGTCTTAAAGCTATATGTTAATAATGATATACTCAATATAATACTAAGGGTGTGATAGAAAGGCCACTAGGCTATTTCTTTTGTCTTAAAAGGAACATCTGGGCCAGAAACCTGTAATCAGATTGACAGTGGCTGAAGATGCCTCAACCCCTTTTCTGAAAGCTCGTGCTTGTTCGACTAGGCGCAGGAGACTTGGGTAAAAGCTGAAAAAGTGATCTTTATAACCGTTAGATAGCAGAGAAAGCTCGGCTAAGAGACGCCCCAGCAACATTTAAATCTAAAGTCCGCCAGCCTCCCAAAATTACTCCAAAAATGCATCGACAACACATGCAGGAGGTCACAAAATGACCCAGAACATTTAAAGAACTGTAGACCTCATTTGCCTCAGTTACAGTTGTTAATTACTGACATTAAGAAACTGGGGAAATATTATGTGGGCTGATGAGTCAAATGTTTTTGGAAGGATTGCATCTGGTGTATAACTAATGTAGTATTTCATAAAAAGAACATTATAACGACAGTTAAGCATGGTGGTGGTAGTGTGATAGGGCTGTTTTGATTGGCCAGGCTCTAGATGAATGCCTGTAATTAATGTAAATATGAATTTTGCTTTCAGCCAGAATAAACCTAAAGGCATCCAATAGCACATCCCAATCAGTGTTGATTGCCAGTGTCATTATGCTTATTACGCAGCATAATGGTCAAAGCTTATTCCCTCAGCCTCAATTTGCCGTGTTTGATCATGGCTTCATAATTTGGCAATATGGCATTGTGATTAAATGAATGTGATTAATTTTGAATTTAGTGCAGTCCACATTTAACCTCATGTTGAGTATTCTTTGCAATAGCTTTCAATGTAAACAGTGTCTTTATCTCTAACCCTCCAATCTTCAGAAAATAAATGTCACTGGCCAAGTTTTCAAAGTCTTGAAGACTACATCATTTAGTGAAGGTAAGCCTTTCAATGTGATTCTTGGTGAATTTTTAAAATTAAGACTCAAAAAATTAAGCACTCAATCTTGTATTAATTGTTTTGTTTTTAATCAGCTTTGTCTCAGCTGAAACAGCAGCATACAAAACTAGAGGCTGAAGTGGACCTGAGAGATACCTTTCCTAAACCCAGCTCTAGCACAACTTTGGATCATATTAATGGTAACAGTTATAGCACAGTATTTACTACATTTTCTTCTTAATTTTATGTTATTAGTATAGTGGGGCAAAAACGTATTTGGCAGTAAGTTCACTTCAACTGTGAGACAATGTAAAAAAAAAAAAATAAAAAAAATCCCAGAAATCTTATTGTATGATTTTTTTTTTATTTTTTTTTTTTTTGTTTTTTTTTTTTTAAAAGAATTTATTTGTATAATGGTGCAGAAAATAAGTATTTAGCACCTACAAACCATCAAGAATTCTGGCCCTCGCAGACCTTTTAAGAAGCTTTTCTATCCTGCACTTGTTACCTGTATTAATGGAACCTGTTTGAACTCATTATCTGTATATAACACCCTTGTCCACACCTTCAAACAGTCAGACTCCAACCTCCACCAGGGCCTAAATACCAGCTACATTGTGTGCAAACCTGGTGAAGACTTACGGGAAATGTTTGGCCAGCCAAGGATACATTTACAAGTATTGAAGTGAACTTTTGTTATTGACAAAATACTTATTTTTAAACCATTTTATACAAATAAATACAATGTGATTTCCTGGATATTTTTTTTTACTTTGTCTCTCACAGTTGAATTGCACCTATGATGAACATTAGACCTCTCATCTTTTTAAGTAGGACAACTTGCAGAATCTGTGGCTGTCAAATACTTTTTTGCCCCACTATAACTGTACAATTGGGTGCTGAAGCTGGTACCCAAACCATAGCTGAACCTTGTTACACATCTGACTGTTTTACCTGCTACATCTGGCTTCTATTTGAAATTCAAGCTGCGCGATGTGGAAAAAACATCTTATTACAATAATTTGTTCACATTTGATATCGATACATGTCAGAATATAAATCACTAATTTTCTTAAGTTTATTTTCACTCATGAGATGTGAATGTATTTAGGTTGATTCTTGCGTAAATGTATAGATTTTCTTTCGTTCAGTGAAGTGGGCAAAGAGGTTCGTATACAATGCACTGTGAAGCTGGTGAAGAGCTATCTTATCTTATAAATGCCTAGTATTACTGTACACTACTTTAAATGGTTAAAATAGTAGCCATACTACGTCTTTTGTGGAGATTTGCTTTAGACACAGTTTGTCTATTTACAAGTAGTCATTCTCATCATCATTGGCTTGTATTGAATTAGAAAAAATTCATATTCTTACTGTTTTATCGCCCAGCTCTATTTAAAATGTAGTCTTTGTAGCTCCATGGTTTGTCAAATGGAACAAAGCCAGTTCTGTTTAACTTACAAGGGATGTTAAAAAAAAATTAACATGTTTGTTGGAAACGGTTAAGGCGGTAGTAGTGTTAATTGATTGGAAAATATACTAATATACAAGGAATGTTCAAAAAGTTTCCGTTGTTTAATTTTCAATGTCTCTACCACATAGAATGTTTCCCTACTCAAATCATTTAAGGGTTTAAGGTTAACCACAGCTGCAAAAGAAATTATGTAAAAAGTCAGTTTTCTGTGTTTGGTTATGCTGGTAAAGTGAAACAAATCAACAGTATTCATTGGATGCAGTTTTTATACAACCTTCAGTTATTTCAGCATCCCCATCTTCACATCCCTGAAATTGTTTCATAATGATTCCTTCATGTCTGAAAAAATTAACTCATTCATCTTTTGCATTTTTTTTGTCTAGGTGAAATGTCTAGTCTTCAGAGGGAAAGCCAGTCGTGCCCAGTACCACCTCTGGATCCCTGCTCTGTTTCATTTGTTCCCACTTCATCTAATGCTCCTGGATCTTTACCCACTTTACCATCTGATTGGTTTACATCTCCAGACCTTCATTCACCTGCTGAACCCCACAACACAGTTTCTTCTCCATCATCTGTTCTTTACAGCTCAATGACTTCCTCTATTCATCTCTCAGACCTTCCACCTACTCTTCTTGAGACACCTCTCACTTCATCCTCCCTTTGTCTGCCACTGCCTCCATCTTTTTCCAGTTGTTCTGTGACTCCAGTGCAGGCTCAATCTTTCCCTCCACCCATATATGAGCCAATCTCTCCTCCACCTGCAGCTGATTGTCAGCCCACACCTTGTATGACTCCATTTACTCCTCCTTATGCCATGGCTTCTTCCCAAAATCCTTCTTCGCCCGTCTCTCTTCTCCAGCCCCTCAGAAGTGATCTCCTAGAGGGCAAAGATCAAGTAGATGGTAGGACAGTTTACCCTATTTTCTCTTTGTGTGTGTGTGTGTGTGTGTGTGTGTGTGTGTGTGTGTGTGTGTGTGTGTGTGTGTGTGTGTGTGTG